>CAKXYN010000743.1:0-18840 GCA_935064755.1 Tragelaphus eurycerus | reverse complement strand
GAAACTTCCCAGGTCAGTAAGGGCCCAATATGCTACTGGAGATCAGTGGAGAAATAACTCCAGAAAGAATGAAGGGATGGAACCAAAGCAGAAAGAATACCCAGGTGTAGATGTGTCTGGTGATAGAAGTAAAGTCCGATGCTGTAAAGAACAATATTGCATAGGAACCTGGAATGTCAGGTCCATGAATCAAGGCAAATTGGAAGTGGTCAAACAAGAGATGGCAAGAGTAAATGTTGACATTCTAGGAATTAGCGAACTAAAATGGACTGGAATGGGTGAATTTAACTCAGAGGACCATTATATCTACTACTGTGGGCAGGAATCCCTCAGAAGAAACGGTGTGGCCATCATGGTCAACAAAAAGAGTCCGAAATGCAGTACTTGGATGCAATCTCAAAAACAACAGAATGATCTCTGTTCGTTTCCAAGGCAAACCATTCAATGTCACAGTAATCGAAGTCTATGCCCCAACCAGTAATGCTGAAGAAGCTGAAGTTGAACGATTCTATGAAGACCTACAAGACCTTTTAGAACTAACACCCAAAAAAGATGTCCTTTTCATTATAGGGGACTGGAATGCAAAAGTAGGAAGTCAAGAAACACCTGGAGTAACAGGCAAATTTGGCCTTGGAATACGGAATGAAGCAGGGCAAAGACTAACAGAGTTTTGCCAAGAAAATGCACTGGTCATAGCAAATACCCTCTTCCAACAACACAAGAGAAGACTTTATACATGGACATCACCAGATGGTCAACACCGAAATCAGATCGATTATATTCTTTGCAGACAAAGATGGAGAAGCTCTATCCAATCAGCAAAAACAAGACCAGGAGCTGACTGTGGCTCAGACCATGAACTCCTTATTGCCAAATTCAGACTGAAATTGAAGAAAGTAGGGAAAACCACTAGACCATTCAGGTATGACCTAAATCAAATCCCTTATGATTATACAGTGGAAGTGAGAAATAGATTTAAGGGCCTAGATCTGATAGATAGAGTGCCTGATGAACTATGGAATGAGGTTTGTGACATTGTACAGAAGACAGGGATCAAGACCATCCCCAAGAAAAAGAAATGCAAAAAAGCAAAATGGCTGTCTGGGGAGGCCTTGCAAATAGCTGCAAAAAGAAGAGAAGCAAAAAGCAAAGGAGAAAAGGAAAGATATAAACATCTGAATGCAGAGTTCCAAAGAATAGCAAGAAGAGATGAGAAAGCCTTCTTCAGTGATCAATGCAAAGAAATAGAGGAAAACAACAGAATGGGAAAGACTAAGGATCTATTCAAGAAAATCAGAGATACCAAAGGAACATTTCATGCAAAGATGGGCTCGATAAAGGACAGAAATGGTGTGGACCTAACGGAAGCAGAAGATATTAAGAAGAGGTGGCAAGAGTACACAGAAGAACTGTACGAAAAAGAGCTTCACGACCCAGATAATCATGATGGTGTGATCACTGACCTAGAGCCAGACATCCTGGGATGTGAAGTCAAGTGGGCCTTAGAAAGCATCACTAGGAACAAAGCTAGTGGAGGTGATGGAATTCCAGTGGAGCTATTCCAAGTCCTGAATGATGATGCTGTGAAAGTGCTACACTCAATATGCCAGCAAATTTGGAAAACTCAGCAGTGGCCACAAGATTGGAAAAGGTCAGTTTTCATCCCGATCCCAAAGAAAGGCAGTGCCAAAGAGTGCTCAAACTACTGCACAATTGCACTCATCTCTGCACGCTAGTAAAGTAATGCTCAAAATTCTCCAAGCCAGGCTTCAGCAATATGTGAACCGTGAACTTCCTGATGTTCAAGCTGAATTTAGAAAAGGCAGAGGAACCAGAGATCAAATTGCCAACATCCGCTGGATCATGGAAAAAGCAAGAGAGTTCCAGAAAAACATCTATTTCTGCTTTATTGACTATGCCAAAGCCTTTGACTGTGTAGATCACAATAAACTGTGGAAAATTCTGAGAGAGATGGGAATACCAGAGCACCTGATCTGCCTCTTGAGAAATCTGTATGCAGGTCAGGAAGCAACAGTTAGAACTGGTCATGGAACAACAGACTGGTTCCAAATCAGAAAAGGAGTACGTCAAGGCTGTATATTGTCACCAGGTTTATTTAACTTCTATGCAGAGTACATCATGAGAAATGCTGGACTGGAAGAAACACAAGCTGGAATCAAGATTGCTGGGAGAAATATCAATAACCTCGGATATGCAGATGATACCACCCTTATGGCAGAAAGTGAAGAGGAACTCAAAAGCCTCTTGATGAAAGTGAAAGTGGAGAGTGAAAAGGTTGGCTTAAAGCTCAACATTCAGAAAACGAAGATCATGGCATCTGGTCCCATCACTACATGGGAAATAGATGGAGAAACAGTGGAAACAGTGTCAGACTTTCTTTTTCTGGGCTCCAAAATCACTGCAGATGGTGACTGCAGCCATGAAATTAAAAGACGCTTACTCCTTGGAAGGAAGGTTATGGCCAACCTAGATAGCATATTCAAAAGCAGAGACATCACTTTGCCAACAAAGGTTCGCCTAGTCAAGGCTATGGTCTTTCCTGTGGTCATGTATGGATGTGAGAGCTGGACTGTGAAGAAGGCTGAGCGCCGAAGAATTGATGCTTTTGAACTGTGATGTTGGAGAAGACTCTTGAGAGTCCCTTGGACTGCAAGGAGATCCAACCGGTCCATTCTGAAGGAGATCAGCCCTGGGATTTCTTTGGAAGGAATGATGCTAAAGCTGAAACTCCAGTATTTTGGCCACGTCATGCGAAGAGTTGACTCATTGGAGAAGACTCTGATGCTGGGAGGGATTGGGGGCAGGAGGAGAAGGGGACGACAGAGGATGAGATGGCTGGATGGCATCACTGACTCGATGAATGTGAGTCTGAGTGACCTCCGAGAGCTGGTGATGGATAGGGAGGCCTGGCGTGCTGCAGTTCATGGGGTCGCAAAGAGTTGGACACGACTGAGCGACTGATCTGATCTGATCTGATGTGAATACAACAAAATCTTGCTTCAAGATCTAATGGAAACTCTTGGAGAGTTTGCCTGTTTTCTCTCCTTTCAGTTCAGCTCAGTTCAGTCGCTCAGTCGTGTCTGACTCTGCGACCACATGAATCACAGCACGCCAGGCCTCCCTGTCCATCACCAGCTCCCGGAGTTCACCCAGACTCACGTCCGTCGAGTCAGTGATGCCATCCAGCCATCTCATCCTCTGTTGTCCCCTTCTCCTCCTGCCCCCAATCCCTCCCAGCATCAGAGTCTTTTCCAATGAGTCAGCTTTTTGCATGAGGTGGCCAAAGTACGGGAGTTTCATCTTTAGCATCATTCCTTCCAAAGAAATCCCAGGGCTGATCTCCTTCAGAATGGACCCTATTAAAATTTCCCTCTCTTAATGGAGATGTGTTTCCAGGTGGCTACTGGCCTTTTATATTTTATATTTTTTAGTCTTCTTGAATATTGTATTACCTATTAAAAGTTAATGAAAATACTGAATATTTGGTTGGTGAGGAAAGAGAAAGGTGGAAAGTCTTGAAGTAGAAGAGCTTTAGAAAGAAAACTTTGATGCTTATCTAACTTACAAAATAATCCAAATGTCCCTATATAGAAACTAGACAACATTTAAAAAGAAAACTTTTGCAGTTTTGTATTATCTAAATGTTGACTTGATGTACACAATGTAGAAAAATAACTTGGCATGGATCTTTTCCCTTCTCACTTTGAAAAGTATTTTCTTCATTTATTTATTACTTTCCTGTAGATTTTTCAAAGAATTTTTATATTAGACAATCTTGTCATTTTTTCAAAAATAGAGAAAAGACTGATTATCATTCCTTATTATTCCAAGTGGGGACATAGAGATCTATAGTGATTAAGGACTGTTTGTAGAGTCAGTACTAGAACAAAAACTTGACTTTAAAATGTTACATTGGATGTATTAAGGTGTATTTGTTTTATTTAATGTGAAAAAAACCATAATAACTGTCTGTTGTCTTCTGGGTATGTGTCATTTTGGATCAATTATAAAACTCAAGACCAACATTGGCTCCAGAGATTAGAGGTTTCAAAAGAGAAACAGGAAGAGAGAACTGTACTTCTTTAAATCACACAAATATTTGCTTGGGTTAAATTAATAATTACTACTTTTGAAACCATTTCTCATTCAGAATTTTATTTTAATCATATTATAGTTTATGTGTTCATAGAATAGAGAAGTCAGTTCCTGAAGGAAACCTAATAATAGTTGTTTTAGAGAAACTGAGCTTTGTAAATTAGACTGTCTATATTTCCACTTTAAATGGTATTTACATGGTATAGTCTATTTCATTTTTCTTTTAC
This sequence comes from Tragelaphus eurycerus, assembly GCA_935064755.1. Lineage (NCBI taxonomy): Eukaryota > Metazoa > Chordata > Mammalia > Artiodactyla > Bovidae > Tragelaphus > Tragelaphus eurycerus. Next base: position 14,497 of record CAKXYN010000743.1, on the reverse strand, counting down.
ATTTGGTGATTTTCTTTTTTAAAAAAAAATCACTTAAGATAAAATGTTGAATCTTGTCTGGCATTGAAGTACTAAGCACTGTGATTTACACTTCTGAGTGTGAAAATGTGTGGAGGGAGTAGGAGGCCTGCTGTGTGAGTGACCACCGTATTCACTCCTACCTCAAAGAAGCGTCCTGTGCCCTGGCTCACTCCTGAGAGCAGATTTGGAGTTGTCACTGCTCCTTACCACTGGCCCTATTTCCCCCTCATTGATGATGCTGGTCTCCATGTGCTGCTTTGCAGGGGCTGTGTTGTTGCTTTTATGGAAGAAAAGAGAAGTAGGGAAACCTGCCCTAAATTCAGGAACAGACTAAGAGAAAAGCAAAGGCTGCTAGCCCTCTCTTTCTCCACTGGTTTTATCACAACTCTTCAGTGAACAGCCGCTGTGCTAGATGAGGGCCAAATTCTCCAGCCCTTGCCTTTTGTTACCCATTGAGAAGAAATGAGAAAAGCCAGAACCGGGAAGAGTCCCTTGCTCCCAAAATCAAGTATAACCTTTCAGGCGGGTATTGATCTTTGTTAGGTTAGGAAATAAAGTATGTATTCCTTTAATCCCACTTCAAAACCATCTGTTGGCATTTCCCCAGTATTCAATTAGCATTTTAAAAATTACTGTTATTAAGATTTGGTGATATATAACATGGCCAGAAGAAGTTTTGGCATGGAATTTTAACTAATAGTGGGATGATACTGGTACCTTCAGGAGCTAGGAGTCGTAGGGAGAAGAGTGTTAGGATTAATGAATAAATATTTATGTAAATTGCCTTAATTTACTATTCAACAGTACAGTTCTATACTTTTACCATTGGCCCTCTATCTCATAGAAGCAAGACCTTTCATACATACTAAACATCTCACAACATTAGTCATTACCAAATATTTGCATGCCTAGTATATGGTACTTTTCATAGAGTTTTATAGAGTGTGTTGAAGATATTAATATAATCCTTGCTCTCAAATATAAAGAGGATACCTGGCTGTATTTTGGAATCAGGAAGATGAATACAGTTTCCAGTGATAAAGGTATTACTGTCTTTAAAAAAGAAAATCCTATTTCATAGCCCTTCAAGATACAAAGTTTCCCTTACAGTAGTAAATTATAATTACTGATACAACTGCTTATGCAGCAGCCAGTTGATTTGCAAACCTCTTCAGTGTATTTCTCTATCACATTTTTACCCATTTAATTGTTACTTTTTTCCTGATTTCCCCCTAATTTGTCCAGAAAAAATTTGAAGTGAACCTAACCTAAAAAAATCCTTTAGGCCAAAAACCCTGAGTAGTAATCAATTCATAGTTTAATAAAGGACATGTGTACTTTGAATTTCTGGATAACCTCTCTTCCTTTGAAAGTGTTCCTTAATTAAATCCAGATGAGAGTAGCAAGGAAGGTATTCAGAACACTAAATAAAATGGATGTGCTTCATGGAATTTGCAGAATTCATCAATACATGTAACAATGATTTATAATTGCATTTGGCCCTAACACATATCAGTGTAGATCTAACAGAGGCACAGTAAGTAAGATAGCTAGTATAAAACGCTAAGGTGAAAGGGTTAATTGGCCCTGCACAGTTCAATTTGCCACTCTAGTGGCACTTTCTGTTGTCTGTGTAAACACAGTTGCTAAGTACTTTCCCACTATGCTGCCACCCTTTTATTTATACAGTTGAACCACCAATGAGGAATGAATCAGTTTACCAGTTTTTAGGCCTTTTCTTTCTGCCTTTTCAGCCCACTTCATCCTTTCCCTCCACACACCCCACCGCCCCCAGCTGTCTCTACATACTTCTCTAATCTTTCCTCAGTCTTTATGATTTTTGTGGCTTTTTTTCCCCCTGCTTTTTCTTATTCATTGTTTCAAGTGTATGGGTTTGTACACCTGGTTCTGCTCGTCTGTACCTCATCCTTTCTCATCCCTACCCCCATTCATTCATTCTATTCCAATTGCTGTCTGAAAATTTTTTCAAGTAACATTAAAATATTCTTTAAAAATTTAAACATTATGTATCTTGCTAAAGGCTTCTCTAGCTGGATTTTACCTTCTAACAAACCCCTACCCTGCTGTGAGTTAATATATTAATATACATATACTCCTAGACCATTTTAGTTATTTTACATATGTATGTATACCTATCCATAATCATAATATGGTATTGTTGGTATCATTTATGGAATTTGCATATTCTGGAAATACTGTTCTGCTTGTTGCTTTTTTCACTCTATATTTTAAAGATATATGCATATTATATAGATCTAATTTAAACAATTGCTTCATAATATTGCATTGTATTTTATATTTAAATTATCCGATTGTGTAGATGGATATATAAGTTGTATCTAGTTTTCTCTCTCTTTTAAACAGTGCCACAGTGAACAGCTTTACAGATGTTGTCTTGAATAGCTACAGTTTCTTAGGGCAGCTTTCTAAATAGCAGGTAGTGAAATCAGGTTAGTAAGTTGGGATTTACATTCTGAAAGAGAATAGAAGTGTCAAAGTAAAAGGCACCTATTTTTTCATGAGCTATGTCACAACTCAGAACACAGTTATATAGAATGCATTTCCTACTATAGGTCTCAATCAGATATATACTCTGTACTGTGTATCTCAGTCTGTTTGGGGTATACATGTACTCAGAAGTAGAGTATCATGGGCTGGATCATGGCCTACATAATATTTTGAATTTTGTTAGACACAGCCAAATTGCTTTCCATGCTGGCTACATTAATTTATACTTCTTAGACCCTAATTACTATTTTATATTTTAGTCAGAGTTTTACATTTTCTAGTCTTAAGGGTGAAAAATTCCATTTAATTTTAAGTAGTGAAGTTGAGCATAACTTCCTTTATTACTAAAAAGAAAAATATTAAGACTCATCTGGTTGGTAGATCGCTATTCTTGCAAATCATATTCAGATTAGAGAGACATTCATCTCCACAGTCTTTGCTGACACTTTTTAAAGTAGTGAACATAAAACTATATGACCTCAGTAAGTAAGTACTACTAAATATAATTTTGTTAACTGTGCCACATTGTGTTACATTCAGGTTGGTCTCAAATTTGCTTTGAAACACAGTTCTCTTACCCAATGGGAGTAACTTTGGATAAAACAGCATATTTGAGGAATCCTGAAGGAGATCAATCCTGGAATTTCTTTGGAAGGAATGATGCTAAAGCTGAAACTCCAGTATTTTGGCCACCTCATGCGAAGAGTTGACTCATTGGAGAAGACTCTGATGCTGGGAGGGATTGAGGGCAGGAGGAGAAGGGGACGACAGAGGATGAGATGGCTGGATGGCATCACTGACTCTATGGATGCGAGTCTGAGTGACCTCCGGGAGCTGGTGATGGACAGGGAGGCCTGGCGTGCTGCGGTTCATGGGGTCGCAGAGAGTCGGACACGACTGAGCGACTGATCTGATCTGATCTGATAAGGATTAGATTCATTTTTTCAGCAAAATTCTACCTATCATGCCTATTCCTTCTGTTGTGGAAGAGTTCTAGGCAAGTGCTAGGACATAGGTCATCATTTTGTGAGGATTACTGTGGACTGATATGATCCTAATATTGAGCAGAACATTAGAATATAATGTTAGTTTAATTGTTATTACATATCTGCTTGTTTGATTTTCTCTGGTAATAGAGATACTTTCTTTCTAGACAGTCTTTTTCATTGTTAGTGTTTATTAACATTTAACCTGATGCTTGTTGGTTTTATTCACTGGTGCCTTCAAGAGTCACATGCAATTATGACAATTAAGTGTTGGAAGCAATAAGATTTCTTCTTTGTTAATGGGAATTTTGATGTCTAGAGAGTTGAGGGACCAGAACACACAACTTAGTAACACAACTCAGTTTTTAGAGAATTGAGAAAATGGAACACATAGCCAATAATACAACCACCAACAACAGCACAAACTATCATTTCTGGGCTTATTACTTCCTAAGACTTACTCCATAAATTGCTGGTTTTAAATATTGCTTCACTTAAGTATGTGGTTTGTAAAGCTGTAAACAAAGTTGGAAGCTAATTTGAAAAATGGGGTTATATTTTGAAGAGACTTTCAGCTTCCTTCCTTCCTTCCTCCGTCCATTTCTCTTTTCTTAAGTGAAGACTTTTTACTAGAATGTATTATGATATTTAGATGATCTGGTTCTGTTTTTAACCTGAAATTACCCCATTTCTATTTTCTTGGTATAGAGCATGAAATATACCAGCAACTATTCTCAGGAAGTAGAGACAGAGCAGAAATAGTTCTGAATTAAAACCAGCAGGTAATGATCTGGGGCTTCCTAGGTGGCTCAGTGATAAAGAATCCTCCTGCAGAAGGATTAGGGCCGATCCCTGGGTGGGGAAGATCCCCTGGAGGAGGGCACGGCAACCCACTCCAATATTCTTGCCTGGAGAATCCCATGGACAGAGGAGCCTGGAGGGCTATAGTCCGTGGGGTTGCAAAAGAGTTGGACAGGACTGAAGTGACTGGGTGCACACACAGGTGACACGATCAATCCATTTCATGCTATCCATGGCAATGGCCCCCTGACTGCTCATTTAAAGCGAATAATGTTTTAAACTGGACAAGTGGGAATTGTGTATAAGACTGCTTGGACAGCCCAATGTTACTCCTGAGGGAAACAGATTAAGATAATTTATAATTTTGTTTATTTTCAAGACAGTATTTTTCTTATTTAAATTAATTGAATGCTCAAAATCATTCACACTTGGCACTTGCCTTCAAATGTGATAGAACTGCTTCTTAATTTTAAGAAAGTTGTAATCAATGCATTTATTTTAGATTTAAATGTGAACACTGAAAAAGCAAATTTATGGAATACTTAGCACTTGAATAAAGCTTTAGTCACTAATTCCTAATTAATTTTTTGTTGTTACATTCTGAGATAGTGCTGCTCAAAGTGTGGTCTGTGGGCTGATGCTGGTTTGTCAACTGTTACTTGTTTGCTGTAAGATAAACAGAACTGAGAGTAAGCGTTTAGAAATTTTTATAGCAATGGATAGAAATTTTATGCCTGTTGAATAATAATAACAATTTGTGATTATACTTTATATATATCCTTGTCTTAAAATTTGTTCTTCCAGTGGTCGGTTTATATTAATTTTTAAAAATCTCCGTGAAAGCAAAACAAAAATTAGGTCACACTCCAATAAGGAAATAACTACAGTAGAGTGGAGTTCTTAATTATCTGCAGATATATATTAAATAAGGAAGATAAAGGGAAAGGGGAGATGATGAACTTAAATTATAGTTTCAACTCCTGAAAACTTTTCTAAGAACAGCATTTTATTTTGTGTGTGAAATCTGTTTACGTGATATGTTTAGTCATGTTGCCTTATCTCAAAATGCTCCAGTTACTGCATACAGCTTGCAGTACCATCCAGGTTGTTCTAATATTCTAAAGTTCTATAAATTATTGAGTTTTTTTTTAAATGCTATGTATTTGTGCCATTTGCTCTTTGCTTTTAATAATTACTTTCAACAAACATAATTTGAATAATGTCAAACTCTAAGTTCAAAATATTTTCCAAATAAATTTTAGAGGAGTTTCTAATGTGAACAGAAATCAGTTATAACAAGTTACTTAAAAAAAAAAGTACAACATACTTTATGTTTCTCAAAGAAAGAAGCTTAAAAAGACTCACGTTTCTTTTATATCAATTTTTCTAGGGTAATATTTCTCATTTAAAAGTTCACATTCTATTGCCTGATGTCCTTTTCTCTTGAATTCTCATAAACCTTAAAAATTCCTCTTTACTTTTGTATTAAAAAAGAGACGGATAAGATATAACGCTTCAAAATGATTTTGACTTCTAAAGGTGAAATATATTGTTAAGATAAACAATTCATTGGTGTAAATAATTTATTTGAATATCTTTTATTTTCATTCCTAGTTGTTTTTTTAGTTGTTGATGAGCCAAATCTAACGTTTGAAGGAAAACATTCATTCAGATCAGATCAGATCAGTCGCTCAGTCGTGTCCGACTCTTTGCGACCCCATGAACTGCAGCACGCCAGGCCTCCCTATCCATCACCAACTCCCGGAGGTCACCCAGACTCACATTCATCGAGTCAGTGATGCCATCCAGCCATCTCATCCTCTGTCGTACCCTTCTCCTCCTGCCCTCAATCCCTCCCAGCATCAGAGTCTTCTCCAATGAGTCAACTCTTTGCATGAGGTGGCCAAAATACTGGAGTTTCAGCTTTAGCATCATTCCTTCCAAAGAAATCCCAGGGCTGATCTCCTTCAGAATGGACCGGTTGGATCTCCTTGCAGTCCAAGGGACTCTCGAGTCTTCTCCAACACCACAGTTCAAAAGCATCAATTCTTTGGCGCTCAGCCTTCTTCACAGTCCAGCTCTCACATCCATACATGACCACAGGAAAGACCATAGCCTTCACTAGGCGAACCTTTGTTGGCAAAGTGATGTCTCTGCTTTTGAATATGCTATCTAGGTTGGCCATAACCTTCCTTCCAAGGAGTAAGCGTCTTTTAATTTCATGGCTGCAGTCACCATCTGCAGTGATTTTGGAGCCCAGAAAAACAAAGTCTGACACTGTTTCCACTGTTTCTCCATCTATTTCCCATGTAGTGATGGGACCAGATGCCATGATCTTCGTTTTCTGAATGTTGAGCTTTAAGCCAACCTTTTCACTCTCCACTTTCACTTTCATCAAGAGGCTTTTGAGTTCCTCTTCACTTTCTGCCATAAGGGTGGTATCATCTGCATATCTGAGGTTATTGATATTTCTCCCAGCAATCTTGATTCCAGCTTGTGTTTCCTCCAGTCCAGCATTTCTCATGATGTACTCTGCATAGAAGTTAAATAAACCTGGTGACAATATACAGCCTTGACATACTCCTTTTCCTATTTGGAACCAGTCTGTTGTTCCATGTCCAGTTCTAACTGTTGCTTCCTGACCTGCATACAGATTTCTCAAGAGGCAGATCAGGTGGTCTGGTATTCCCATCTCTCTCAGAATTTTCCACAGTTTATTGTGATCTACACAGTCAAAGGCTTTGGCATAGTCAATAAAGCAGAAATAGATGTTTTTCTGGAACTCTCTTGCTTTTTCCATGATCCAGCGGATGTTGGCAATTTGATCTCTGGTTCCTCTGCCTTTTCTAAATCCAGCTTGAACATCAGGAAGTTCACTGTTCACATATTGCTGAAGCCTGGCTTGGAGAATTTTGAGCATTACTTTACTAGCGTGTGAGATGAGTGCAATTGTGCGGTAGTTTGAGCACTCTTTGGCATTGCCTTTTTTTGGGATTGGGATGAAAACTGACCTTTTCCAATCTTGTGGCCACTGTTGAGTTTTCCAAATTTGCTGGCATATTGAGTGTAGCACTTTCACAGCATCATCTTTCAGGATTTGGAACAGCTCCACTGGAATTCCGTCACCTCCACTAGCTTTGTTCCTAGTGATGCTTTCTAAGGCCCACTTGACTTCACATCCCAGGATGTCTGGCTCTAGGTCAGTGATCACACCATCATGATTATCTGGGTCGTGAAGCTCTTTTTTGTACAGTTCTTCTGTGTATTCTTGCCACCTCTTCTTAATATCTTCTGCTTCCGTTAGGTCCACACCATTTCTGTCCTTTATCGAGCCCATCTTTGCATGAAATGTTCCTTTGGTATCTCTGATTGTCTTGAAGAGATCCCTAGTCTTTCCCATTCTGTTGTTTTCCTCTATTTCTTTGCATTGATCGCTGAAGAAGACTTTCTTATCTCTTCTTGCTATTCTTTGGAACTCTGCATTCAGATGTTTATATCTTTCCTTTTCTCCTTTGCTTTTCACTTCTCTTCTTTTCACAGCTATTTGCAAGGCCTCCCCAGACAGCCATTTTGCTTTTTTGCATTTCTTTTCCATGGGGATGGTCTTGATCCCTGTCTCCTGTACAATGTCACGAACCTCATTCCATAGTTCATCAGGCACTCTATCTATCAGATCTAGGCCCTTAAATCTATTTCTCACTTCCACTGTATAATCATAAGGGATTTGATTTAGGTCATACCTGAATGGTCTATTAGTTTTCCCTACTTTCTTCAATTTCAGTCTGAATTTGGCAATAAGGAGTTCATAGTCTGAGCCACAGTCAGCTCCTGGTCTTGTTTTTGCTGATTGGATAGAGCTTCTCCATCTTTGGCTGCAAAGAATATAATCGATCTGATTTCGGTGTTGACCATCTGGTGATGTCCATGTATAAAGTCTTCTCTTGTGTTGTTGGAAGAGGGTATTTGCTATGACCAGTGCATTTTCTTGGCAAAACTCTGTTAGTCTTTGCCCTGCTTCATTCCGTGTTCCAAGGCCAAATTTGCCTGTTACTCCAGGTGTTTCTTGACTTCCTACTTTTGCATTCCAGTCCCCTATAATGAAAAGGACATCTTTTTTGGGTGTTAGTTCTAAAAGGTCTTGTAGGTCTTCATAGAACCGTTCAACTTCAGTTTCTTCAGCGTTACTGGTTGGGGCATAGACTTGGATTACTGTGACATTGAATGGTTTGCCTTGGAAACGAACAGAGATCATTCTGTCGTTTTTGAGATTGCATCCAAGTACTGCATTTTGGGCTCTTTTGTTGACCATGATGGCCACACCGTTTCTTCTGAGGGATTCCTGCCCACAGTAGTAGATATAATGGTCCTCTGAGTTAAATTCACCCATTCCAGTCCATTTTAGTTCGCTAATTCCTAGAATGTCAACATTTACTCTTGCCATCTCTTGTTTGACCACTTCCAATTTGCCTTGATTCATGGACCTGACATTCCAGGTTCCTATGCAATATTGTTCTTTACAGCATCGGACTTTACTTCTATCACCAGACACATCTACAGCTGGGTATTCTTTCTGCTTTGGTTCCATCCCTTCATTCTTTCTGGAGTTATTTCTCCACTGATCTCCAGTAGCATATTGGGCCCTTACTGACCTGGGAAGTTTCTCTTTCAGTATCCTATCATTTTGCCTTTTCATACTGTTCATGGGGTTCTCAAGGCAAGAATACTGAAGTGGTTTGCCATTCCCTTCTCCAGCAGACCACACCCTGTCAGATCTCTCCACCATGACCCGCCCATCCTGGGTTGCCCCACGGGCATGGCTTAATTTCATTGAGTTAGACAAGGCTGTGGTCCTGGTGTGATTAGATTGACTAGTTTTCTTTGAGTATGGTTTCAGTGTATTTGCCCTCTGATGCCCTCTTGCAAGACCTACCGTCTTACTTGGGTTTCTCTTACCTTGGGCGTGGGGTATCTCTTCCGGGCTGCTCCAGCAAAGCACAGCCATCGCACCTTACCTTGGATGAGGGGTCTCTCCTCACCGCCGTCCTTCCTGACCTCGGTCGTGGGGTAGCTCCTCTCGGCGGTGCTTAGTGCGCCAGTTCTCACCGCCGTCCGTCCTCGGTCGATGGGTAGCTCCTCTCAGTGCGCCGCGCGGCCGGCGAGGGGCTCTCAGTGCGCCGCGCGGCCGGCGAGGGGCTCTCAGTGCGCCGCGCGGCCGGCGAGAAAAACATTCATTAGTAGTCATTTTTTTCTAAATATCTCTAAACAAATTATAAAATTAAAGGCATTACATCACATGTATATTAAGACTGTTATTATATATACTTATATGGCCAGAGTCATATCAGGATATACTAAAATACTTATTCTAATTAGTATGGGATAAACGTTTAGAAGCTACATTTCAGAACATTATTGTGATATAAAATACATATGAGAGATTAGCACTATTAAAAAAATCAGGGTATGAGTAAAAAAAAAAACCCTCAGAATATTTAGGATAAGATTCCAAACTCTTAGGTTGATAATTTTATCTTTTCTTTTTAACACAGTCAGTGACCTTACTAATTATCCTTGAGAAAATAATTTTAGGAATTTTTTTTTGTGGAGGTAGCACAGCAGAAATGAATTCCATATTCTGTTGTGGTCCATGTTTGAAATACATCTTTGGTCTGTCAACTTTAGATGGAGCTGCTGACGTAGGAAGGAGTCTGTCAAGGTTTACAAACAAAAACATTCTTTATGGAAGAACAGGAACAAATATTTGAATAGGATTGCAAGTACTTTCTCCCCTCTTGATAAACTTCAAATCCTTTATTTAAAAGTGTTTATTAGTCTGTCTTATAACTGAGAATTTGCTGCTTCTGTTTGCTTTCTGGTTCTAGTGCTGTTTCTGCATTTTTCCATTAAAAAAATAAATTTTAATACTTATAGAGAAATATGCAATATTTTGTTTTTTCCTAGCCTCCTTTAAACAACTTAGGGTAAGAGGGAAAAGAGGCTATTAATTTATTAGGTAACTTTGCTTTCAAAATAAAAATTGGAGGGCCACAAAAAAGAGAATTTACCTAATTCATAATGTTCATTCCATTTTTATTTCATATTACAAAAATCATATTAATATAACTTTGAATTATGTTATTTTTTATTTTGTGTTTTTTAATAAATCTACCTGATCAAGAAAACTCAGAAATATCAAAATGCTGAGTAGCAAAAAAAAAAAAAAGCTGATTGAAATCAATGTGATTGTTAAAATCTTTCATGGTAACATGAATAATTTAAGAGAGTAAATGCCTATTTTTAAGTTGTTTCCCCAGCCTTGCAAATTATATATAGGTTAAAAAAATTATATATAGGTTAACATAAAACCAAGAATTGCTAAGTTTGAAACTCATCAGAAAACATTATACTTGATAAATTGGGAAAAAACTGTGAAAGTGCCAACGCATATGATTTGGGTTAAACATCAGATTTTTATCCTGCATAATGCATGAACTCCTGGTCAAAAGATGAGGTTGGGAGGAGGGGGCATGATTTTATTGATGTTATATCTGAAGCTCAGTATTAAAACATCCCATTGTGAATTATATCGTATGCTGCTTTTCTGTCATAGCATGTTGTACCATTATTTTATATATGAGTTACAAAGAGAACACACTGTCATTTTACAATTTAGAATTTTCGTGTTCATCAAAAGAACTCTTACAGAATTAACATAGATTTTATTTATAACTCTTACATATACCTGAAAATGGAAAACACATGTGAAATAAATTGGTTAAGTGATCGTTAAAGTTCTTTACATTCACACTCAAGCTCTTTTGAATCACTTTTTGACTCAGTCACTGACGTCTAGTTTTTCTACACGGAGTCTTGCACTATGCTGTATTTCCAGAAAAAATTAGGCACCTTTGGTGCTGCATTCTTTAGTCAGCTTTGCAATTATTTGGCATTAACCTACTTTTGATATCCACTTTGGAAATGCTGGGGGTTTTTTGGGTTGGGAAGATCCCCTGGAGAAGGGAAAGGCTACCCACTCCAGGATTCTGGCCTGGAGAATTCCATGGACCATATAGACCATGGTGTCGGTGTCGCAAAGTCAGACACAACTGAGTGACTTTGACTTCACTTGGAAATGCTGCTGACAATGTCCAGTTTTCCCCACCCTGCCCTTCCCTCACAGCTGTTTACTTCCTAGGAATTAAAAAGAGTGATCTAAGATCATTTCTAGGCTTTTCTTCCTACATAAATTCTGGAGTATTTTGGAGGTTCGCACGCACATGAGGAGTGATAGCTGCCTCATTACTGTCACTTGGAATTGCTACCACAGCAACTGTAATACACCAGCAAGTTTAAGATTCACTCTGAATTTAAAGAGTTTCAAGTGTAGGGGAAATGTTTATTTTAAAACATAATGGCCAAAGCTCAGAGTTGGGTTGTTCTAATATTTACTTGTTATATGATCTCAGATAAGTAGCATAAAGTCTCTGAATCTTAGTTTTCTCATCTATGAGATAAGCAGCCCTTACCTTATAATTGTGAGTTTTCAGTGTTGATATGTGTAGCATATACTACTTAATAAATGTTGCTGTTTATCTTAGTTTTTATGAGAATATAGTTTTATTGAGCTCCTTGTATATTTTATTTCAAATCAGATCAGATCAGTCGCTCAGTCGTGTCCGACTCTTTGCGATCCCATGAACCGCAGCACGCCAGGCCTCCCTGTCCATCACCAGCTCCCGGAGGTCACTCAGACTCGCATCCATCAAGTCAGTGATGCCATCCAGCCATCTCATCCTCTGTCGTCCCCTTCTCCTCCTGCCCTCAATCCCTCCCAGCATCAGAGTCTTCTCCTATGAGTCAACTCTTCACATGAGGTGGCCAAAATACTGGAGTTTCAGCTTGAGCATCATTCCGTCTAAAGAAATTCCAGGATTGATCTCCTTCAGAATGGACTGGTTGGATCTTCTTGCAGTCCAAGGGACTCTCAAGAGTCTTCTCCAACACCACAGTTCAAAAGCATCAATTCTTTGGCGCTCAGCCTTCTTCACAGTCCAGCTCTCACATCCATACATGACCACAGGAAAGACCATAGCCTTGACTAGGCGAACCTTTGTTGGTAAAGTAATGTCTCTGCTTTTGAATATGCTATCTAGGTTGGTCATAACTTTCCTTCCAAGGAGCAAGCGTCTTTTAATTTCATGGCTGCAGTCACCATCTGCAGTGATTTTGGAGCCCAGAAAAACAAAGTCTGACACTGTTTCCACTGTTTCCCCATCTATTTCCCATGCAGTGATGGGACCAGATGCCATGATCTTCGTTTTCTGAATGTTGAGCTTTAAGCCAACCTTTTCACTCTCCACTTTCACTTTCATCAAGAGGCTTTTTAGTTCCTCTTCACTTTCTGCCATAAGAGTGGTGTCTGCATATCTGAGGTTATTGATATTTCTCCCAGCAATCTTGATTCCAGCTTGTGTTTCTTCCAGTCCAGCATTTCTCATGATGTACTCTGCATATAAGTTAAATAAACATGGTGACAATATACAGCCTTGACGTACTCCTTTTCCTATTTGGAACCAGTCTGTTGTTCCATGTCCAGTTCTAACTGTTGCTTCCTGACCTGCATACAGATTTCTTAAGAGGCAGATCAGGTGGTCTGGTATTCCCATCTCTCTCAGAATTTTCCATAGTTTATTGTGATCCACACAGTCAAAGGCTTTGGCATAGTCAATAAAGCAGAAATAGATGTTTTTCTGGAACTCTCTTGCTTTTTCCATGATCCAGCGGATGTTGGCAATTTGATCTCTGGTTCCTCTGCCTTTTCTAAAACCAGCTTGAACATCAGGAAGTTCACGGTTCACATATTGCTGAAGTCTGGCTTGGAACATTTTGAGCATTACTTTACTAGCGTGCGAGATGAGTGCAATTGTTCGGTAGTTTGAGCACTCCTTGGCTTTGCCTTTCTTTGGGATCGGGATGAAAACTGACCTTTTCCAATCTTGTGGCCACTGCTGAGTTTTCCAAATTTGCTGGCATATTGAGTGTAGCACTTTCACAGCATCATCATTCAGGACTTGGAATAGCTCCACTGGAATTCCATCACCTCCACTAGCTTTGTTCCTAGTGATGCTTTCTAAGGCCCATTTGACTTCACATTCCAAGATGTCTGGCTCTAGGTCAGTGATCACATCATCATGATTATCTAGGTCTTGAAGCTCTTTTTATACAGTTCTTCTGTGTATTCTTGCCACCTCTTCTTAATATCTTCTGCTTCTGTTAGGTCCACACCATCTCTGTCTTTTATCGTGCTCATCTTTGCATGAAATGTTCCTTTGGTATCTCTGATTTTCTTGAAGAGATCCCTAGTCTTTCCCATTCTGTTGTTTTCCTCTATTTCTTTGCATTGATCACTGAAGAAGGCTTTCTTATCTCTTCTTGCTATTCTTTGGAACTCTGCATTTAGATGTTTATATCTTTCCTTTTCTCCTTTGCTTTTCGCTTCTCTTCTTTTCACAGCTATTTGTAAGGCCTCCCCAGACAGCCATTTTGCTTTTTTGCATTTCTTTTCCATGGGGATGGTCTTTATCCCTGTGTCCTGTACAATGTCACGAACCTCATTCCATAGTTCATCAGGCACTCTATCTATCAGATCTAGGCCCTTAAATCTATTTCTCACTTCCACTGTATAATCAAAAGGGATTTGATTTAGGTAATACCTGAATGGTCTAGTAGTTTTCTCTACTTTCTTCAATTTCAGTCTGAATTTGGCAATAAGGAGTTCATGGTCCGAGCCACAGTCAGCTCCTGGTCTTGTTTTTGCTGATTGGATAGAGCTTCTCCATCTTTGGCTGCAAAGAATATAATCGATCTGATTTCGGTGTTGACCATCTGGTGATGTCCATGTATAGAGTCTTCTCTTGTGTTGTTGGAAGAGGGTATTTGCTATGACCAGTGCATTTTCTTGGCAAAACTCTATTAGTCTTTGCCCTGCTTCATTCCGTATTCCAAGGCCAAATTTGCCTGTTACTCCAGGTGTTTCTTGACTTCCTACTTTTGCATTCTAGTCCCCTATAATGAAAAGGACATCTTTTTTGGGTGTTAGTTCTAAAAGGTCTTGTAGGTCTTCATAGAACCTTTCAACTTCAGCTTCTTTGGCGTTACTG
>CAKXYN010000742.1:0-18886 GCA_935064755.1 Tragelaphus eurycerus | reverse complement strand
ACATTTCATGCCAAGATGGGCATAAAGGACAGAGATGGTGTGGACCTAACAGAAGCAGAAGATATTAAGAAGAGGTGGCAGGAATACACAGAAGAACTGTACAAAAAAGAGCTTCAAGACCCAGATAATCATGATGATGTGATTGTTGACCTAGAGCCAGACATCTTGGAATGGGAAGTCAAATGGGCCTTAGAAAGCATCACTACGAACAAAGCTAGTGGAGGTGATGGAATTCCAGTGGAACTATTCCAAGTCCTGAAAGATGATGCTGTGAAAGAGCTGCACTCAATATGCCAGCAAATTTGGAAAAATAAGCTGTGGCCACAAGATTGGAAAAGGTCAGTTTTCATCCCAATCCCAAAGAAAGGCAATGCCAAGGGATGCTCAAACTACCGAACAATTGCACTCATCTCACATGCTAGTAAAGTAATGCTCAAAATTCTCCAAGCCAGGCTTCAGCAATATGTGAACCGTGAACTTCCTGATGTTCAAGCTGGTTTAAAAAAAGGCAGAGGAACCAGAGATCAAATTGCCAACATCCGCTGGATCATGGAAAAAGCAAGAGAGTTCTAGAAAAGCATCTATTTCTGCTTTGTTGACTATGCCAAAGCCTTTGACTGTGTAGATCACAATAAACTATGGAAAATTCAGAAAGAGATGGGAACACCAGACCACCTGATCTGCCTCTTAAGAAATCTGTAGGCAGGTCAGGAAGCAACAGTTAGAACTGGTCATGGAACAACAGACTGGTTCCAAATAGGAAAAGGAGTACGTCAAGGCTGCATATTGTCACCATGTTTATTTAACTTATATGCAGAGTACATCATGAGAAATGCTGAACTGGAAGAAACACAAGTTGGAATCAAGATTGCTGGGAGAAATATCAATAACCTCAGATATGCAGATGACACGACTCTTATGGCAGAAAGAGAAGAGGGGCTAAAAAGCCTCTTGATGAAAGTGAAAGTGGAGAGTGAAAAGGTTGGCTTAAAGCTCAACATTCAGAAAACGAAGATCATGGCATCTGGTCCCATCACTACATGGGAAATAGATGGGGGAACAGTGGAAACAGTGTCAGACTTTGTTTTCTGGGCTCCAAAATCACTGCAGATGGTGACTGCAGCCATGAAGTTAGAGATGCTTACTCCTTGGAAGGAAGGTTATGACCAACCTAGATAGCATGTTCAAAAGCAGAGACGTGACTTTACCAACAAAGGTTCACCTAGTCAAGGCTATGGTCTTTCCTGTGGTCATGTATGGATGTGAGAGCTGGACTGTGAAGAAGGCTGAGTGCCGAAGAATTGATGCTTTTGAACTGTGGTGTTGGAGAAGAGTCTTGAGAGTCCCTTGGACTGCAAGAAGATCCAGCCAGTCCATTCTGAAGGAGATCAATCCTGGAATTTCTTTGGAAGGAATGATGCTAAAGCTGAAACTCCAATATTTTGGCCACCTCAATGCGAAGAGTTGACTCATTGGAGAAGACTCTGATGCTGGGAGGGATTGAGGGCAGGAGGAGAAGGGGACGACAGAGGATGAGATGGCTGGATGGCATCACTGACTTGATGGATGCGAGTCTGGGTGACCTCCGGGAGCTGGTGATGGACAGGGAGGCCTGGCGTGCTGCGGTTCATGGGGTCGCAAAGAGTCGGACACGACTGAGCGACTGATCAGATCTGATCTGATACCTAAATCCAGAGAATTTCAGAAGTTGCTAGATAACTTAGCAAGGTAACTTTTACTTGGCTGCATCAGGTTCCAAATAATCTGATTATCACATTTATAAGGACCAACATCTCTTACAACATATCAGATAAAAATGCTTGCACTTAACTGATGAAGTGCAACGTTTATAGTTCTTATCTCTCAGTAGCTTATTTTGAGAAAGCCAGTTATTCTCTCAGGCCAAATTCATACTGAACCATGAATTCAATATCAGCCTTCCATCCTGTCTGCTTTTAATAATTTTAAATGGTCAAACGGATCTGACATTTAAAAAAAGCATAATTTAAACTTTTGTAACCTTAAATTATATGTTCTGAAAATAATAAGAAAGAATATCTGACTTTATTTAAACACCAAAAATGTTTAAACTGTTTTAATCAGATATTCAGTGAAATACAAAATTTGCTAAGACTTTGTAATCTTTTTAAATTTTGGGTCAGTCTCGAATCAGATGAATTAGTATGTTTAGCATGCTTATTTGTAAGTTTCTTGAGAAAATTCTGAAAAATATAATTTCTAAGCCCTGATGATTCTTAACCAATTTTATTTCTTAAAATATAGATTTTATTTTTAAGACAATTTACACATTCTTTATCCAGTTTGAGTTGATGATGTCCTAAATGCTCCTAGTTATATGAACTATATAAGCTATGAATTCAAATAAGTTTAAAAAAATCTTTGGCATTATATCATTTTGTATGATTCTATGACTAAGGACTTTGCCAACAAAGGTTCGCCTAGTCAAGGCTATGGTCTTTCCTGTGGTCATGTATGGATGTGAGAGTTGGACTGTGAAGAAGGCTGAGTGCCGAAGAATTGATGCTTTTGAACTGTGGTGTTGGAGAAGACTCTTGAGAGTCCCTTGGACTGCAAGGAGATCCAACCAGTCCATTCTGAAGGAGATCAGCCCTGGGATTTCTTTGGAAGGAATGATGCTAAAGCTGAAACTCCAGTACTTTGGCCACCTCATGCGAAGGGTTGACTCATTGGAGAAGACTCTGATGCTGGGAGGGATTGGGGGCAAGAGGAGAAGGGGAGGACAGAGGATGAGATGGCTGGATGGCATCACTGACTCGATGGATGTAAGTCTGAGTGACCTCCGGGAGTTGGTGATGGACAGGGAGGGCCTGGCGGGCTGCTATTCATGGGGTCGCAAAGAGTCAGACACGACTGAGCAACTGATTTGATCTGATCTCATGACTAAGGAATGCATTCCTATGGAAGAATTAAGAATCTTTCCATAATTTTCAGGTTATTTCACTATGCAAAGTCAAATTTCTCTCACACTATAAACATTTATAAAAATCATCAATGGCTAGAGCCAATGCCTATAATTGTCAGAAAATGGCTTTCCCAATAACTTTACAAAAAATTAATAGCTCAAAATATTCACTATAGAAACCAAGTAAGAATTTCATAAGAAATGCAGATTTGAACAGTCATTAGAAATACCAGACATTTTCCAAAACAGTAAAATATGCATTCATAAAACTTCAAATTACAACAACGCTATAGTCTCCCTCCAACAATAGTTGTTAAATATAAATATTACTGCTTTAGATAAATAATGATGATGGAAACATCTGGTGAAAACTGACTACATGTTAAAACACTTGAAATTTAAAAAAAATGAAGGTCTCTGAAAATAAGTTTATCTATAGTAAACCATCAGAAATCTGACCAAAAGTAACTCCTTAAGTATGACTAATTGCATATGAATACCTAATACCTTTTTCAAAAATTCAGGAAACAATTAAAACAAAGTACACCAACAATAAAGTGTACAATCACTACTGGTAGGTTCTTTTACACTCAATTCAAATATCCATTTGATCAAGTAAAGCATTCACTTTAGGTAATGATCAGAAACAGGAAATGAGAAAATACAGATTCTAAAAGTAGTCACCAAAGAGCACTATAATATTTATGGTATAAAACCTGAGACTACGAAAGAGCTGATGGAGCAGACCATCACCACGTACACTGTTTACAATTATTCCAAGCATAGCTTTGTCCCAAGAACAGTATCTAACATGAAAGCATTTCAATTCCAATACAGACTAGTTCATATTTACATTGTTTCTGGAACAAATGCTTAAAAGAAAGATATTAAAATTTATGAGGTTCAAGGACTATCTATAAGAAACGACTCAGAAAAAACTATAAAGATGGGAAAAATAAATAAACAGCAATCATATAGAAGAGAAAAGCCACCAAATATGTAAGCAAATATGTTCAGCCTCATTAGTAGTGAGATATCAGCAGATTAAAATAATAATATTCTCAGCAGATCGGCAAAATTCAAAGACTGATAATATCTAGCATTGTCAAGGGCATGGGTATACACTGGTGGGCTGCAATTTTATAGAATCTTTCTAGAAGGTCATGTGTAGTACGGTTTAAATATTTTTAAAGTACACATTTTCTTTGGCCATAGCAGTCCAACTTTCTGGAACATATATATATGTATATATCATAATGTATGTATTACATACATTTGACAAATATAAATGAATACATTCAATATTTGTTATTGAATAATGAATGTATAGATTAGAGGGTATATATATTTTATATGTATATAAAAATTAGAGATGATTATACAAGCATGTAAAGTTATGTATATAAAGATACATTTTTAGTGATACATCATAAAAAGTAAACAGTTGAAGGATAAATTGTTGGTCTGTTCAGTTGCCAAGTTGTATCTGACTCCTTGCAACCCCATGAACTGCAGCACACTAGGCGTCCCTGTCCTTCACTATCTCCCTGAGTTTCTCAAACTCACGTCCATTGAGTCAGTGATGTTATCCAACCATCTCATCCTTTGTGGCCCCCTTCTCCTCTTGCCCTAAATCCTTCCCAGCATCATGGTCTTTTCCACTAAGTTGGTTCTTTGCATCAGTTGGCCAAAGTACCCGGGATCCAGCTTCAGCAACAGTCCTTTCAAATATTCAATGAATATTCAGGGTTGATTACCTTTAGGATTGATTGGTTTGATTTCTATGCTATCTAGGGACTCTCAAGAGTTTTCTCCCAGCACCAGTCTGGAAAGCATCGATTGTCTGCTCAGCCTTTCTTTTTTGTTCATCTCTCACAACCATACAAAACTATGGTTTTTCCATTAGTTATGTATGGTTAGTTTCCAAAACTACTGGGAAAACCATAGTCTTGACTTTATGGACCTTTGCTAGCCAAGTGATTTCTCTGCCTTTTAAAATACACTGTCTAGGTTTACCATAGGTATTCTTCCAAGGAGCAAGCGTCTTTTAATTTCGTAAGATGTAGTCACCATCCATAGCCATTCTGGAGCCAAGAAAATGAAATCTGACAGTTCCTACTTTTTTCCATATTTTCCATAAAGTGATAGGACTGGATGCCATGATCTTCATATTTTGAATGCTGAGTTTTAAGCCAGCTTTTTTCACTCTCCTCTTTCACCTTCATTAAGAGGCTCTTTAGTTCCTCTTCACTTTCTGCCATTAGAGAGGTATCATCTGCATATTTGAGATTATTGATATTTCTCCCAGCAATTTGATTCAGAGTCATCCAGCATATGTGATGAACTCTGCATATAAGTTAAATAAGCATACTTCTTTTCCCAATTTTTAGCCAGTCCATTATTACAAGTCTGATTTCAACTGTTCCTTCTTGTCCTATACATTTCTCAGGGCAGGTAATGTGGTCTTATTATAAAAATATTCCACAGTCTGTTGTGTTCCACACAGTCAAAGGATTAAATAAATTATATCATTGTTATCAGATCAGGTCAGGGTGCCAGACTCCAGCTATCCCACCCCTCTGCCGCTCAATCCTCCCAGCATCAGAGTCTTCTCCAATGGGTCAACTCTTCGCATGAGGTGGCCAAAATACTGGAGTTTCAGCTTTAGCATCATTCCTTCCAAAGAAATCCCAGGGGCTGATCTCCTTCAGAATGGACTGGCTAGATCTCCTTGAAGTCCAAGGGACTCACAGAGTCTTCTCCAACACCACAGTTCGTAAGCATCAATTCTTCGGCACTCAGCCTTCTTCACAGTCCAACTCTCACATCCATACATGACCACAGGAAAGACCATAGCCTTGACTAGGCGAACCTTTGTTGGCAAAGTGATGTCTCTGCTTTTGAATATGGTATCTAGGTTGGTCATAACTTTCCTTCCAAGGAGTAAGCGTCTTTTAATTTCATGGCTGCACTCACCATCTGAAGTGATTTTGGAGCCCAGAAAGGGAAAGTCTGACACTATTTCCACTGCTTCTCCCATCTATTTCCCATGTAGTGATAGGACCAGATGCCATGTGATCTTCGTTTTCTGAATGTTGAGCTTTAAGCCAACCTTTTCACTCTCTCCACTTTCACTTTCATCAAGAGGCTTTTTAGTTGCATATCTGAGGTTATTGATATTTCTCCTGGCAATCTTGATTCCAGCTTGTGTTTCTTCCAGTCCAGCATTTCTCATGATGTACTCTGCATATAAGTTAAATAAACATGGTGACAATATACAGCCTTGACGTACTCCTTTTCCTGTTTGGAACCAGTCTGTTGTTCCATGGCCAGTTCTAACTGTTGCTTCCTGACCTGCGTACAGATTTCTCAAGAGGCAGATCAGGTGGTCTGGTATTCCCATCTCTCTCCAGAATTTTCCACAGTTTATTGCAATCTACACAGTCAAAGGCTTTGGCACTGTCAATAAATGCCTAAAAATAACGAGTAGGTAGATTTATCTAGAGTAATACACATTTCATGATATATTGTTAAATGAAAAATTACAGATAAAATGTACAAATGATACCAGGAATTCAAAGTAGCCTTAGATATACAGGAATCTGGTAGAAGCAAAAGGCAATCTTCTCTACAGAAACTTTTTTCCCAGTTCTCAAAGAATTAATTTAAAAAAAAATTCAAGAAGGAAATGAGCAGCTCACAACAAAATACCATTCAACACACACGGAAACAAGGTACCATGAGTAGAAGCAGCAAGAATAAAGATATTAGAAATAAAACCACAAGACTCCTGAGGCTGTTATATTATACATATAACATAATTATGCTTAGCATGTATAAATAAGTATTATGCTTAGCATGTATAAATAAAGTTTTGAAAATCTGTATTGAGAACAGTATACTATATAAAATGACCATAATCTGAGCAAGAAGCCGATTGAGTACCTGGAAATGAAAAACATAATTACTGGAAATAGACAAACAAACCCTTAATGGATAGGTTTAGCAGTAGACTAGACACAGCTGAGGGCTTCCCTGGTAGCTCAGAGAGTAAAGCGTCTGCCTGCAGTGTGGAAAACCTGGATTCCAATCCCTGGGTCAGGAAGATCCCCTGGAGAAGGAAACGGCAACCCACTCTGGTACTCTTACCTGGAAAATCCCATGGACGCAGAAACCTGGTAGGCTATAGTCCATGGACTCCCTAAGAGTCAGACATGACTGAGCGACTTCACTTTAGACACAGGTGAAGAGAGAATTAGTGATCTCAAGGACAAATAATTATGAGGACATTATCCAGAAGGTGGCACAGAAATCACGTGCAATATATGGGAAAATAGGTTAAGAAAATGGGTGGACAGAGGAGATATGTGCCTAACTGGCGCTTCCCAGGGGCACTACTGGTAAAGAACCTGCCTGCCAAAGTAGGAGACATAAGAGACACGGTTTTGCTTCCTGGTTCAGAAAAAGATTCCCTGGAGGAGGGCATGACAGCCCATTCTGAGTATTGTTGCTGGGATAATCCCATGGACAGAGGGAGCCTGGCAGGCTACAGTCCATGGGGTCACAAAAAAGTTGGACACGACTGAAGCAACTTAGGACGAACAGAGCTTCAGAAAGAAAAGAGAGAAGAGCACAGTTAATGTGTGAGAATAAAATGGCTGAGAATTTTCCAGAATTGTTGAAAAGGATCTTTGGTCAGACTCAATGGCACAGCAAAAATCAGACAGGATAAATATGAAGAAAAGTCACAACTAGAAAAATCATGGTGAAGCTGTAGAGCATCAAAGAAAAAGAGATCCTCAATTCTATAAAAGAAGCAAGCTGTATTTGATCTTTATACATCTTATGCTTTTTTTGCTCTTAGTTATTATTATGCTACTGTTATTCTCAGCTATTTTTAGTTTTTATTTGAGACATAGTTGATGCACAATATTATAAAGTTACAGTTATACAGCATATTGTGATTCACAATTTTTTAAGGTTTTTACTCCATTCAGTTATTTTAAAATATTGGCTATATGTCTTATGTTGTGCAATATATTTTATATTAATAGTTTATTTAATGTACAAATAATAGTTGTACTTCTTAATTCACTACTCCTATCTTGCCCTCCACCATTTCTCTCCCTACTGGCAGTTACTAGCTTTTTCTCTATGTCTATGCCCTATGCCTTTAATAAATCCTTGTGCTTCAAAAAGAAAGAATGAAAAGAGATCTTAAAAGGAGATGTATTACCCTTAGAGGAGCAACAAATCCCCCCCCCCCCCCCGCCCCCGGCCAAAATACTGGGTTTCAGCTTTAGCATCATTCCTTCCAAAGAAATCCCAGGGCTGATCTCCTTCAGAATGGACTGGTTGGATCTCCTTGCAGTCCAAGGGACTCTCGAGAGTCTTCTCCAACACCACAGTTCAAAAGCATCAATTCTTCGGCGCTCAGCCTTCTTCACAGTCCAACTCTCACATCCATACATGACCACAGGAAAAACCATAGCCTTGCCTAGGTGAACCTTTGTTGGCAAAGTAATGTCTCTGCTTTTGAATATGCTATCTAGGTTGGACATAACTTTCCTTCCAAGGAGTAGCGTCTTTTATTTTCGTGGCTGCCATCATCATCTTTAGTCATTTACCAGCAAACAAAAACAGACTCTCTCTCTTTACTCTCTCTCCTCTTTTTTACCTCCAGAAGTGATAGGACCCGATGACATTTTTTTTCTTTTTTTTTTGATGTTTTATCCCCCCACTTTTCTCTCCCCTCTTTCACTTTCATCAGGAGGCTTTTTTCTTCCTTTTCTCCCTTCCGCATGGGGGTGGTGTCATCTGTATATCTGATGATATTTATATCTCCAACAATATTTACATCAAGTGTTTTTTTTCTTCCATCCTATATTTTATAATACTCTCCATATAAAAGAAAAAAAAGAAGTGACAATATACAGCCTTGACGTACTCCTTTTCCTATTTGGAACCAGTCTGTTGTTCCATGTCCAGTTCTAACTGTTGCTTCCTGACCTACATATAGGTTTCTCAAGAGGCAGGTCAGGTGGTCTGGTATTCCCATCTCTTTCAGAATTTCCCACAGTTTATTGTAATCCACACAGTCAAAGGCTTTGGCACAGTCAATAAAGCAGAAATAGATGCTTTTCTGGAACTCTCTTGCTTTTTCCATGATCCAGCGGATGTTGGCAATTTGATCTCTGGTTCCTCTGCCTTTCCTAAAACCAGCTTGAACATCAGGGAGTTCACGGTTCACATATTGCTGAAGCCTGGCTTGGAGAATTTTGAGCATTACTTTACTAGCGTGTGAGATGAGTGCAATTGTGCGGTAGTTTGAGCATTCTTTGGCATTGCCTTTCTTTGGGATTGGAATGAAAACTGACCTTTTCCAGTCCTGGGGCCACTGCTGAGTTTTCCAAATGTGCTGGCATATTGAGTGCAGCACTTTCACAGCATCATCTTTCAGGATCTGAAACAGCTCAACTGGAATTCTATCAACTTCACTATTCTTAGGGGAAAAAAAGTCTTTTCTGCATGAAGCCAAGCTGATGTGAAGAACTGACTCATTGGAAAAGAACCTGATGCTGGGAAAGATATAAGGTGGGAGGAGAAGGGGTTGACAGGGGATGAGATGGTTGGATGGCACCACCGACTCAATGGACATGAGTTTGAGCAAGCTCTGGGAATTGGTGATGGACAGGGAAGCCTGGTGTGCTGCAGTCCATGGGGTCCGAAAGAGTCAGACACGAATGGGCAAGTGAACTGAACTGAAGCTGATGACATTCTCAGGTCATCAAAAACTGAAGGGAATTTGCCATTAGCAGATCTTTTGGTGGTGGTTTACTTGCTAAGTCATGTCTTAGCGACTCCATGGACTGTAGCCCTCCAGGCTCCTCTGTCCATGGGATTTCTCAGCCAAGAATACTGGAATGGGTTGCCATTTTCTTCTCCAGCAGACCTCTACTAAGGGAAAATCTAACTGAGTATAAAAGAGAGAGAGAAGGAAAGTGATATCATATTTAAAGTCTGAGATACATTCGGAGAGAAATGTCCACTGATGCCCATGACAAAGTAATAGGATCTGGATTTAGGCTCCTACCTGAAGCACCACCACCACCAACAGAATAAAGAAGCTGGATGAGGTAGTAAAACAGGGCATGACAAGCCTCTCAGAGGTGACAGTATGTTCATTCTCCTAGATGCAGTGACTTCCATATATGTTGAGACTTATCATATTGTATACTTTTAACACGTGTAGTTTATTGAACATCAGTCATACCTCGATGATTCTTTTTTCCAAAGAAAAGGAAAGCAGAGAAAGTGGTAAATATACGCACAGAAACAAACAATACGAAATGACGACTGTATAAAGCAGCAGTAGCATGTTGTACCAGAAGGGACACAACTCCAGCATGGATGAGGGCTCAGTAGCTGCGCAAAGACACTAATCGGAGACCTTGATAAGTTAATTATGTCTGTTATTTTTGGGGTAACCACAAAAAGAACAGTATCAGAGTGCATGACTCCTAAATAGTAGTAGATAAAAAAGAATTAGGGAAAAAAATTAATCAATTCAAGCAAAAGGCAACAGAGGAGAGAAAAAGAATCATAGAAAAGATGGGACAAATGGAAACATAAAATAAGATTTCACATAATGTAAATATCTTAAATGCCTTCATTAAACACAAAGGTTGTCAGACTATATTTTTTTACTTTATTTAAAACATTTTTATTTTATATTGAAGTATAGTTGATTAACAATGTTGTGTTCATTTCAGGTGTGCCACAAAGGGAGTCAGTCATATACAAACATGTATTTATTCTTTTCCAAATTCTTTTCTCATTTAGATTATTATGGAGTACTGAGAAGGATTCCCTTTGCTATACAATAAGAAAAGGAGTATGTTAAAGCTGTATATTGTCACCCTGCTTATTTAACTTATATGTTGAGTACATCCATGAGAAATGCTGGGCTGGAAGAAGCACAAGCTGGGAGAAATACCAATAACCTCAGATATGCAGATGACACCACCCTTATGGCAGAAAGTAAAGAGGAATTAATAAGCTTCTTGGTGAAAGTGAAAGTGGAGACTGAAAAAAGTTGGCTTAAAGCTCAACATTCAGAAAACGAAGATCATAGCATCTGGTCCCATCACTTCATGGCAAAAAGATGGGGCAAACAATGGAAACAGTGTTAGACTTTATTTTTGGGGGCTCCAAAATCACTGCAGATGGTGACTTCAGCCATGAAATTAAAAGATGCTTACTCCTTGGAAAGAAAATTATGACCAACCTAGATAGCATATTGAAAAGCAGAGGCATTACTTTACCAACAAAGGTCCGTCTGGTCAAGGCTATGGTTTTCCAGTAGTCACATATGGATGTGAGAGTTGGACTGTGAAGAAAGCTGAGCGCTGAAGAATTGATGCTTTTGAACTGTGGTGTTGGAGAAGACTCTCGAGAGTCCCTTGGACTGCAAGGAGATCCAACCAGTCCATTCTGAAGGAGATCAGTCCTGGGTGTTCTTTGGAAGGACTGGTGTTGAAGCTGAAACTCCAGTCCTTTGGCCACCTTATATGAAGAGTTGACTCACTGGAAAAGACTCTGATGCTGGGAGGGATTGGGGGCAGGAGGAGAAGGGGATGACAGAGGATGAGATGGCTGGATGGCATCACTGACTCGATGGACGTGAGTCTGAGTGACCTCCGGGAGTTGGTGATGGACAGGGAGGCCTGGCGTGCTGCAATTCATGGGGTCGCAGAGTCAGACACGACTGAGCGACTGAACTGAACTGAACTGAGGTCCTTGTTGGTTATCCATTATACATATAGCAACATGTACATGTCAATTCCAAACACTGTCAGACTGTATTTAAAAAAAAAAAATCAGCTATATTCTGTTACAATGAACATATCTAAGATGTAAGTTTCCAGAAAAACTGAGAGTAAAAGGATAGAAAAGGATACACCAGGAAAATACCAAAGGGAAAGCTGAGGTACCTCTATTAAAATCAGACAAAATATACTCCCAGGCAAAAATCATTACTAGAGAAAAACAGGGTAACTTTTTAATGATAAAAGGGTCAGATCTTTAGAAAAGACAAGAAGAAACTTCCCTGGCAGTCCAGTGGTTAAGGCTCTGTGCTTTGAAAAGCAGGGGGTGCAGGTCCATTCCCTGGTTAGGGAACCAAGATCCCACATGCTGCTCTGTGCAGTGCAGCCAAAAAAGAAAAAAAAATTTTGGTTCATTTAATTAAGATAGCTTCAGAATGTAAAAAGCCAAAATGTTTCATGTGATTAATTTTGGCCACTGAGATATAAGTGGAACTGTGGTATGGCAATTTCCTTAAAAGAAAGCCAGCATGACCTTTGTCCTTCTTCATGCTTTCCTCCTTCCCGTTGGCTGGAAAGTGGTCCTCATGCTGGAGAGGAGGGAGACCTTGGAAATGTGAGTCCTGCCCAGCGGAGGAGGAGCCTGAATCCCCTAGGACTTTGCAGGGTTGACTGCTGCTGCAGACTACTGTTGTAATAAAATTCTGTCCTCTGTAAGCCACTGTTTTTGGGAGTCTCTGTTTCTCACACCAGAACCTAATCTTAACTAATACAGAGTGAGCTTACAGAAGTTGAGGAAGTAGACACTTTTGCAAAGGAGGGGGAAAAATCATCATGGCTTTCCTAATCCCCAAAAGCTCCTGTAATGTTATTATAACACTTAAGTAATCAATAAGACAGGAGAAAAAACAGTTTCCTCAAATGACAACTGGCAATGTATTGCATATGGTTTATTAATCGTGCTTCTGCCTCTTTCCGCTGATTTGTCAGTTGGGAAGGAAATAGAAGATTAATTTAGTTCATTTAGACTTCCTTTTTTCCCTCCTTTTTCTGCCTTAAGAACTTAATATCCATGGAAATTACAAAATGGCCCATTTGTGTTTAAAATCCTCTATAGGAAATGTAATTGAGTAAATGCAATAGCCCTCCAGAGAGAATGTACACATTCTAATTTCTGTTCTATGATATCGAGTTACAATCTGTTTGTCATCCCTAGAGACTAGTTTCATTCCTGCTGCTGTTGCTGTTGTCTTTTAACTCAGTGACAAAGCCCAGAGAAGAACTGCTTCGAGCCCAAACACTTGCCAGGTAATATTACAGGGATAAGACTATGAATCACTGAGAAAGTCAAAGGAAGATTTCAATATGGAAAACCAATGCCAGTGACTTCAATAACTGCTCGTCAGGACCCCAACTCTGAAAGCTAATGGGTTCTGGCACATTGTGACTGGTGCAGATCCATACTGGAGCCTACTGGAGGGTGTGACTTAAGACCGCAAACGCAGAGGAACATGGGGCCTGAGACGCTCCATCAATGAACCAAGTGAGTGGCTTCCAAACTGGGAACACGTGAACTCTCGCAAAAGGGTCTGTGGGTCTAGATACTTTATAGGAAATCAGTTTCCAGATTATAAATTGTTTCTGAAATGTACCTAAATATATTCTGAAGCACTAAGCCCCATCCTGGTTTTCCCATCCTCTCTTTTTACAATCATCCTTCCTCCACCTTACAAAACTCTGAGATGTATTCCAGTCACCAAAGAAGACAATTCATCTCACTATAAAACTCTAACTTACTTATTTTCTTACAAATAAATCACACTGTGCAGTTAAACTAATTTTCATTGCAAATAATGTATCCATCATTTCATTATTTGAAAAGGATAATACTCTTGGCTTTTAGATCTTTAATAGTATTATAGAGTTGACGGGCAAAAGACGACTAGTCACTCAAAGAATGCTTCTTTTCTCAAAATAAGTAATATCCCCCTTTAGTCATGTTCTCATTCGGTAGAGACACATGATTTACTAGGCATCTGGAAGCCATTCTTTTAAGACGTCTTCACTGTTTCCTTTGGTGTTTTTGGGAGACATCACCCGGATATTATTAATCCTCAGTTTGTTTTTCCAAAATATCAAGTCTCACATTAAATCCTTTATTCTCCATGAGGATTTCTGGAGTAATCACTTCTTGGCTAGACTACACATTTTCTATATCAAATAACTTTCCCTGCATTCCAGTGTATTTTGCTCTGAGTTTCTACTTTTTAAAAATCCAGAACAGGGACAAAGTGCTATGCTATGCTATGCTATGCTAAGTCGCTTCAGTCGTGTCCGACTCTGTGCGACCCCGTAGACGGAAGCTCACCAGGCTCCCCCGTCCCTGGGATTCTCCAGGCAAGAACACTGGAGTGGGTTGCCATGTCCTTCTCCAATGCATGAAAGTGAAAAGTGAAAGTGAAGTCGCTCAGTCGTATCCGACTCTTAGTGACCCCATGGACTGGAGCCACCTGACATAAAATGGGGTACATTTTTTATGGTATTCTGTATTCTTATTTAGATAAAAGAGAGAGTTTAAAACAAAAAGAGAGGGTTCCGGTTAAGATGGCGGAGGATTAGGACGGGGAATACACTTTCTCCTCCACAAATTCATCAAGGGGACATCCAAACGCCGAGTAAATTCCTCAAACAGCTTCGGAATATCGGCAGAGAACATCGGACACTGAGAAAAGCAACTCACTCCCCTCTAAAGGAGGTAGGAAAGAATATAGAAGCCAGAGAGGGACAAAGAGGGAGGGACAGACCTCTGTCCGGGGAAGGGAGCCTGGAAAGGGAAAGAGAAGTTTCCAAACACTGGGAAACTCTCCCTGTAGAGTCTGTGCCAACCGAGAAAGCACAGAGAATATCATAACAGAGAGGAAAACAAATGAACAATTAAGACCCACAGACTACGAGCCCTCCGGTAGCTTCCGTGGCGGGAAGGCATCATCGCAAACACCCGCTTCCGCCAGTAGCAAGCCGGGGCTGGGCGGGGGAGGGGACGCTGTGGGCTGCTCCCATGCCGCCGACAGCTCCCCTGTGGGAAGCACCCCCGAGGAGCGCTCCCCTCCCCCCTGCCGCCAGCCGCTCCCGCGCGGGCGCGCACCCGCCCCCTGCGCCGGGGGCTCCCGAGCGGGTCGACCCCCACCGCCGACCGTTCCTGTGCGAACCACTCCATCCCCTCACCGCCGCTCCCCCGCCAGCCGTTGCCGCGCGGGCCGTTTCTGCCGGGAGTGGTTTGGGCCGGCAGGCCGGACTGCGGCGAGGACCACAGGAGGGGCCGGCCCGGGCCCAAGACACTGCGGGGCCCGCGCACAGAGCAAGGGACTATAGCGCGCGCCCGCCCCCCTGCGCCGGGGGCTCCCGCGCGGGTCGACCCCCACCGCCGACCGTTCCCGTTCCCGTGCGAACCATCCCCTCGCCGCCGCTCCCCCGCCAGCCGTGGCAGCGCGGGCCGTTCCCGCCGGGAGTGGGTCGGGCTGGCAGACCAGACTGTGGCACCGTCCACAGAAGAGGCCGGCCCAGGCCCAAGACACTGCGGGGCCCGCGCACAGAACAAAGGACTATACAGACCAACTACAGAGAAAGGGGCCTATAGATCTTGAGAAACTTAAGCCGGAACAAGGAACTAGCTGAAAATGAACTGAACCCACAGCAATAAAAAAGAAACTCTTATACATATTGTTACTATTTTTACCAACATTATTTCCTTTTTTTTTTTTCTTTTTTTAATATATGTTTTTTTAAAAAATTTTATTATTTTTTTATTGAAAGGAAGAGGAGGGGGAGGGGAAGAAAAGAAAAAAAAATATATTTTTTTCTCTTTCCTTTTAATTTTTTCTTTTTTTTCTTCTTGTTTTTGTTTCTTTTATTCTTATATTTTTATCCTCTAGTACTTCTTTAATCTCCACGGTTAGATATAACTTTTGCGACCCTGTTTTGGTTTTTTTGTGTGTGTGTGTGTTTTTTTTTTTTTTCCTTGTTTTTGTTTCTTTTATTTTTATGTTTTTATCCTCTAGTACTTCTTTAATCTCCACTGTTAGATATAACTTTTGCGACCCTGTTTTGGTTTTTTTTTGTGTGTTTTTGTTTTTTTTTCTTTCTTGTTTTTGTTTCTTTTATTTTTATGTTTTTATCCTCTAGTACTTCTTTAATCTCCACTGTTAGATATAACTTTTGCGACCCTGTTTTGGTTTTTTTTTGTGTGTTTGTTTTTTTTTTTTCTTTCTTTCTTGTTTTTGTTTCTTTTATTTTTATGTTTTTATCCTCTAGTACTTCTTTAATCTCCACTGTTAGATATAACTTTTGCCACCCTGTTTTGGTTTTTTTTGTGTGTGTTTTCTTTCTTTTTTTTTTTTTCTTCTTTTTTTCTTTTTGTCCTTGGCTTTTTTTTCTCTCCTTTGTTCTTTTCTTTACTGATTACTGACTGGATCTGTCTCTCTCCTTGACACTCCCTCCTTTTATCCTCCTGACCAACTATATCTCCCTCCTCCCTTTCTCCTTCTCCGTATAACTCCGTGAACATCTCTGAACAGTCTAGTTGTGGAATGCAATATAGAAGACGAACTTTATGAGACTACTGCAAAAATAAGACAGATAACAGGAAGCAGGAGGCTTAAGTCCAAACCCTGACCCCACGAAACATTAATTGACAGGAGCTCATCAAATGCCTCCATACCTACACTGAAACCAAGCATCACACAAAGACCAGCAAGTTCCACGGCAAGACATACCAAGAAAAACCTTTAGAAAAACAAGAACACAGCCCTGAGCTCCAAGTCACAGGCTACACAAAGCGACCTCAAAACCATAGACGTCTCATAACACACCACTAGACACTCCACCGCACCCCCAGAGAAAAGAAATCCAGCCCCACCCACCAGAACATCGATACAAGCTTCCATAAACAAGAAACCTCGACTTGCCACTGGTACAAACCCACATATAGGGCAGAAAAGCCACAATAAAGAGAACTCCACAGACTGCCAGAATACAGTAAGGACTCCCCAAACTCAGCATTTTAAACAAAATGAAGAGACAGAAGAATTCCTAGCAGGTAAAGGAACAGGATAAATGCCCACCAATCCAAACTAAAGAGGAAGAAATAGCGAACCTACCTGATAAAGAATTCCGAATAATGATAGTGAAATTAATCCAAAGCCTGGAAAGCAAAATGGAATCATGGATAAATAGCCTGGAGAAAAGCATCGAGAAGATGCAAGAAAGATTTAACAAGGACCTAGAAGAAATAAAAAGAGTCAATATATAATGAATAATACAATAAATGAGATCCAAAACACTCTGGAGGCAACAAATAGTAGAATTACAGAGGCAGAAGATAGAATTAGTGAATTAGAAGATAGAATGGCAGAATTAAATGAATCAGAGGAGAAAAAAGAAAAACGAATTAAAAGGAATGAGGACAATCTCAGAGACCTCCAGGACAATCTTAAACGTTACAATATTCGAATCATAGGAGTTCCAGAAGAAGAAGACAAAAAGAAAGACCATGAGAAGATACTAGAGGAGATAATAGTTGAAAACTTCCCCAAAATGGGGAAGGAAATAATCACTCAAGTCCAAGAAACCCAGAGAGTCCCATATAGGATAAACCCAAGGCGAAACACCCCAAGACACATATTAATCAAATTAACAAAGATCAAACACAAAGAACAAATATTAAAAGCAGCAAGGGAAAAACAACAAATAACACACAAGGGAATTCCCATAAGGCTAACAGCTGATCTTTCAATAGAAACTCTTCAAGCCAGGAGGGAATGGCAAGACATACTTAAAGTGATGAAAGAAAAGAACCTACAGCTCAGATTATTGGACTCAACAAGGATCTCAATCAAATATGAAGGAGAAATCAAAACTTTTACAGACAAGCAGAAGCTGAGAGAATTCAGCACCACCAAACCATCTCTCCAACAAATACTAAAGGACCTTCTCTAGACAGGAAACACAAAAAGGATATATAAATTCGAACCCAAAACAACAAAGTAAATGGCAACGGGATCATATTTATCCATAATTACCTTAAATGTAAATGGGTTGAATGCCCCAACCAAAAGGCAGAGACTGGCTGAATGGATACAAAAACAAGACCCATACATATGTTGTCTACAAGAGACCCACCTCAAAACAGGGGACACATACAGACTGAAAGTGAAGGGCTGGAAAAAGATTTTCCATGCAAATAGGGACCAAAAGAAAGCAGGAGTAGCAATACTCATATCAGATAAAATAGACTTTAAAACAAAAGCTGTGAAAAAAGACAAAGAAGGTCACTACATAATGATCAAAGGATCAATCCAAGAAGAAGATATAGCAATTATAAATATACATGCACCCAACATACGAGCACCGTAATAACTAAGACAAATACTAACAAGTATGAAAGGAGAAATAAACAATAACACAATAATAGTAGGAGACTTTAATACCCCACTTACATCAATGGATAGATCAACTAAACAGAAAATTAACAAGGAATCACAAGCTTTAAATGATACAATAGACAAATTAGAACTAATTGATATCTATAGGACATTTCATCCCAAAACAATGAATTTCACCTTTTTCTCAAGTATATACGGAACCTTCTCCAGGATAGACCACATCCTGGGCCATAAATCTAGCCTTGGTCAGTTCAGAAAAATTGAAATCATTCCAACCATTTTTCTGACCACAATACAGTAATAGTAAATCTCAATAACAGGAGAAAAACTATTAAAAATTCCAACATATGGAGGCTGAACAACACACTCCTGAATAACCAACAAATCACAGAAGAAATCAAAAAAGAAATCAAATTCTGCATAGAAACTAATGAAAATGAAAACACAACAACCCAAAACCTGTGGGACACTGTAAAAGCAGTTCTAAGGGGAAAGTTCATAGCAATTCAGGCATACCTTAAGAAACAAGAAAAAAGCCACATAAATAACCTAACTCTACACCTAAAGCAACTGGAAAAGGAAGAAATGAAGCACCCCAAGATTAGTAGAAGGAAAGAAATCTTAAAAATTAGGGCAGAAATAAATGCAAAAGAAACAAAAGAGACCATAGCAAAAAT
>CAKXYN010000741.1:0-19050 GCA_935064755.1 Tragelaphus eurycerus | reverse complement strand
ATCCCATGCCCAGATCCCTGGGGCCAAACCACTAGGTTTCTTTGAAGAAAGGCCACTTACCGCCATGGTTGTTCCATCTTTACTGTACACTCAAGGGCCACTTGTCCAGTTGCCTCTGCGGATGCGTGACATTCGTCTCGAGCGGCTGGCTATCATGGAATATGTGATGTGTAACCTGTTGCCAGCAGTCTTCCATCTCGGGCCACTCAATTTGGCCCGGGGCAAGAAAAACGCAATTTGTGAAGAAGAGCACCAGGTGTATGGGGGAAAGAGGTAAGGCCTCCAGGAGCATTGCCAAGCATTCTGGCATCTACCATTCAATTGCTGCAAGAAGGTGTGCTCTGTAGGCAGCCAAACAGGGATGAGTTGATGCACAGATACGTTCAGTGTCAAGGGACCATCAGGACAATAAATGCCAATCTGCCAACTGCCTGGTTTCAGGCCTGCAATTCCACTCCACGTACCGTCCTGGCCAACACAATTTAAGGATGTCCCTCAAAAACCCCGAGATCCACTCAGGTGAATGGGGCCCCCTTCGCCTAATAGCCACTGACCTTCCAGGGAAACACACCCACTCTTGGCACCTACTCTGCTCACAATGGACTCACAAGAATGGGAAAGGATAAAAGGTACCTGATGGCCGCCATGTCATTAAGCCCCTTCTCTGATATGGAGCATATCCATGAAAAATGGCTCTTTCAGCCCCATGACAAAAGGGGCCCAATGGACTCAGCCCGGTTGACACATGAGCACGTTTGCCTCCTGGTCAAAGCCATGCTAAAACCCTTCCTCGAACAACACAAAGAGCTACAGGCCATTGGAGCCATTCCAAAGCACACAGATGCTGGGGCTCCGCTCTTTACAGCAATTGAGTCACTTGTCATGCCACCTTGTTCTTTTTGAGCCAGTAATATCACTGCCATGAGCCCAGACACAACACGAAACTCAGGTTGTCCACGACCATCCTGAAATACCAGTCATGACACCACAGAACCCAGCAAAAAGGCACAATGATTGAACCCACGTGACACCTCTGGCTACAGGTTCACAGGAGAGTACAGCCTTGCTGCTAAGCACCACACCAGAGAGCTTCTCTTGCCCTTAAAACTGTAGCCACTCATCTGATTCCCCTATTTCCACAGGGTCCCTGCCCGCTAATTTCTGGGAAGAGCTCCTAAAGTCGGGTAAGGATAGGTAGGCTGGGTACAGAAATGACACTGGGATGTCCTGAGGCACAAATTCACTCCATGCACATGGAGAGTACATGGCAAGATGGACAGAAAACATCCCCTATGCTTCATACGACCCCCAGGCCAGGACAAGATAAGACACCACCTGGGGAACCACTCATGGCTCTGGAGGTCTGCAGCAAAGGAAACCAGTCACAGGAGAGGCCAACTGTAAAACAGTCCATGAACCTATGAAGCTGCCACCACAGTCCTTCCCTACATTCACTCCAACCAAACCTGAAGGCAACCCAGAATTCAGGTAACCTGACTGACTTGTTGATCCATTCACCTGCCCATCCATCCATGGGTTCCACCACCACTCGAGGTACATATCACAATCCCCAAGCTTTGCTCTCCCCCGACGACTGCCCACCTCAGGGCAACGTGCAGGTCCCTCCTGTTGATTTAGGACTTTCATCCTTGGAAATGCCCTAATGCATCTGCAAAGCTCACCCTCCCAACACTAGTGCCCACTCACATACCAACCAAAGAAACAATCAGACAAGGGGCCTTCAGCTTGGCCCACCTCCTGGACATTCTGCCCAATGATCTCCTCTGACCATCAGGAGAAAACTATGCGGCATCCTGTCCCCCAGAAGAACATGACATAGAAACGTGTCCAAAGCCATGACTCCTTTCCTGAGTGAAAACACTTTCAGGCAAAGGCGGTGTGGGTGACAAATTCAATGGCAGTCCAGATGCTCTCAAATGGCTTCCACTTCTCTGCTACCAATATAATCATACATACCAGGAGACAAAAGCCTTGGCTAGCCTCATGCAACCAGAGATGATTCATGGTCCCTAGCCATATCCTGAGGTTGGGAGGTCAGGGCATCTTCCTCATGGCTCATCTCCATAGCACAAGGCCATCACCCTCAGCTTGCACACTGTGGCTGCTCATGCCCCAGGGAGCAAATGAAATATGACCCTGGCCCTTTGATTCCACTGAAAATCACGTGCTGGACCTCAGTTCCCATGAGGAGACGGTAGGGATGGCTCACTCATTTTGTTCAGATTTCCAAGGAATGCATTTGTGGGAGTCATCATTGATCCAAGCACGTGTGTATCCAGGAGCTGCACGAGCAAAGTTGCTACCTCCATCCCAGGAAGGCCAGTGAGCTCAATCAGGTCAGCATTCAAGACTGCACAGATTGCAGCCATGGGGCAGGAACTGTAGCCAGGTCTTGGGCCCTGGGAATTTGCATACCCTAGGGAAACCCCAGAAGGTGAGAGCACAGATCCCATGCCCAGATCACTGGGGCCAAACCACTAGGTTTCCTCAAATAAGGACCACTTACCTCCATGGGTATTCCATCTGTAAACCCAAGGGCTGCATGTGCAATGGCCTCCAGGGGCTCATGCTCCTTTTCTCACCAGGCTGGGATTCACAGAATGTGCGACGGGTTCCCTGTTGACAATGGTCTTCCATCCTGGGCAACTCAATCTGGCTTGAGGTGAGAAAACACATGCATGCATGAGGAAGAGCAACAGGTGTATAGGGGAAAGAGGAAAGGCCTCTAGGAGAGATGCCCTCATTCTTGAATCTACTATTCAATGCTGCCCCTCGGTCTGGTGTGTCAACAGCCAAATGTGAATGCATTTGCACATGGATACCTCCAGAGTCGAGGGACCATCAGGACAAATAGCACCAATCTGCCAATTCCCTGGTCTCAGGCCCTGAAATTTCTCTTTTTTTGCCATTCCCACTGAAAGCTTAAGAATGTCCCCCAAGAACCCTGGAGATACCCTGAGGGGAACTGAGCCCCCCTGGCCTAATAGCCACTGCCCTTCCAGGGAAACATATCCACTCTTTGTACCTATTCTGTTCACAATGGACTTGCTAGCACAGGGACGGATAAAAGTTACCTGAGGGCTTCCATTATAATAGGTTCCTTTTCCAGCAGGTTGTATATCCATGAAAAAAGGCTCTTTCAGCCCTGCAACAAAGGGGTCCCAATGGACCTGCACTCAGCCTGGTTGACACATGAGGGTGCAGGCTTCCTAGCCAACAGCCATGCTAGAAGACCTTCCCTGAACAGCACGAAGAGCTACAGGCCATTGAAGACATTCTGAAGGGCAGAGATGCTGGGGCTCCACCCTTTAAAGTAACCGGGTCACTTGTACGCTGACTTTCTCTTTGTAAGGCAGTAACATCACTGCCATGAACTCGGACACAACATGATAATCAGGTTGTCCATGACCATCTGGACACCATCAGCCATGCCATCAAAGAATCCAGCAAAGAGGCATGATGAATGAATCCACATGATGCCTCTGGCCAGAGGCCAGGAACACAGGAGAGCACAGCCTCCCTGCACCAGTGAGCCAAATGACAAAATGAGCCCCACGCCCGACAGCCTCTCCTGCCCCTACAACTGCCCACTCACATGGGCCACCAACTCCCCTTTTCCCACAGGATCCTGCTCCCTGATTTCTGGGAAGATCCCCTAAACTCAGGCAAGGATAGGTGGGCTGGATTTACAAATGACAACAGGATATCCTGAGGCACAACTTCACACCAAACACAAGGGGAGAATGAGGCAGGATGGACAGAAAATAACCCATCTTCGTCATACTTGACACCCTGGACAGGACAAAATATTACACCAGACTGGAAACCACTCCCAGCTTCAGAGGTCTGCTGCAAAGGACCTATAATGGGAGAGGCCAACTGTTGGAGGGTCCATGAACCTATGAACCTGCCACCATGGTGCTTCCTCACACTCACTCCAACCTTAACTGAAGGTAACACAGACTTCAGGGAACCTAACTGAGTCACTGATACATCCACTTGCCCATCCACCCATGGGTTCCACCACCATTTGAGGTGCATTTCATACTCCCCAAGCTTTGCTCTGCCCCAGCATCTGCAACCCCTCTCAAGTCAACGTGCAGGTCTCTCCCGTCGACACAGGATTTCCATCCTCGGAAATGTTATAAGGCATCTGCCAGGCTCAGTCTCCCAACACCAGTGCTCATTCAGACAACAACCAAAGAAACAGTCAGAAGAAGGGCCATTGGCTTGGCCCACCTGCTGGATGCTCTGACCATTGATCTCCTCTGAACATCAGGAGAAAATCTGCAGCATGCCTTCCTGGAGAAAAAAAATGACATAGAAGCCAGCTGAGGCCAAAACTGCTGTATGAATCATGAGTGAAAAAACTTGGCTTTTCTCCAGAGCACCAGGCAATGGGTAGCAGGGGGGTCAGTGAAACTCAATGGCAGATCAGATGCTCAGATGCTTCAAATGGCTTCAATTACCTCTGATAACTGCACACACACCATAACAGAGGAGAACATCCCAGGCTAGATTACTGAAGGCAGAGACAAACTGAACTCATTTATAAGGGCCACCCAAAGAAAGAAGACAACCAAATGGAGGTGACCCAGGTACTATATGCATGTGTGTGATCAAGTCTAAGCTGGCCCTAACTGATAACTAGCCCCAACCCTAGCTTCATGGGAGGCAATGTGCCAGAGCTCAGTATCGATGAGGAGATGATAGTGAGTTCTTACTCCTTTTGTTCAGATTTTCCAAGGAATGCATATGAAAGTTGTCATCATTGATCCGAGTATGTGCTGCTTCGCTGCACACCTCAGCAGGGCAGGCAGGGCTGCTCCAAGAAGGAGCCAATGACCTGGGAGTCCTCCAGGAGCTGGGAGAATTCAGAGCCCCCAGGATTCTTGGCAAGAGGAAAAGTCCATTCACACTTACAGGTACTCAAGCAATCCCAGCAAGCCCTAAATTCATGACACATCTTGGGGCAGAGGAAGGCGTACCATCCTTAGTGATCCAAAAACCAGAAACTGCAAGCTGTTCCTGCCTCACTCCTAGCAGGACTCTCTTGCACCTCCATTCACTGAATCACAGGCAGGGATTCTTCTAAGCTACAGTCATACCTGGAAACTTCTCCTGACAAGTCAAAGGAAAGCACAAGCATGCTTCAAATGTGCACCCGGTTTCTCGGTGAATAATATCAGTGTCCATGGTTTCCTGGGGGAAAGCCTGCATCTGCTTCTGAACTGCCTCGATCCCTCATGTATGACTGGATATCTATCTATAGCACAAAGGTAGGAAATTATCTTAGAGTTCCTATCAGTGTCTGTCTGTCTGAGTATGTGTGCATGGCAGGGGATTTGATGTGGGTCTGAGTGTGTGTGTTCCAGTGTACCAAGAAGTATGTGCCTCAAGACTCTGACTGTGCCTCTGAAACTCCTTCTGGGTGTCTCCAGGACTCAGAGTCCTACTGCAAAGGCCTTGGTGTCTTAACATGCATGCCTTCATCACAGAACCTAACTTCCTGCTGTCCAACAAAATGGAAGACGATGCCTGCCACTGTCCATAAGCTCCATGCAAAATTTCATCCTGAGGGGCTGTTCGAATAGGGCATGGGCTTGTGATCTCTGTGACCCATGCCCTCTCACTATGAACATGAACCTGACTGCCCAAGGTCACCTGGCAGAGCAACTGTGTGAATGCCATGTACCATGAGACATGTCAGATAAAACTACAGCTCAGGTGTCCATGGTGACAAGACCCACCTCCTCCTGGATCAAGGAAACTTTCCCAAAGAAGGTCAAAAGTATTGGGGACATGACCCTGGGGCAGATATGGCCCGCCCTTCCTTAAAAGGGCAAAATAATTCAAGGCATGAGCCTCTTCCTGCCCAGTGAGTCTAATCACTCTCCAGGCTCCATGGGAAAGTGCATGATGGGACCTGATCTTCATCAGGTACCAGTATCCAGGGGTCACTCCCACAGAAACTGGGCCCCTTTGCCGGCCAGATAATGCTCAGATCCACAGCCTGTAGGGCCCTGGGAACCAACCACACCCAGGAAAAAACTCCTAAAATAAAGAGATTCCTAACAAACTGAACTCCTCCATCCACCCCCAGTGTGATTCACCCACATCAGAAGCCCCCAGGTCTTCTGCTCACAAAGGGACATTTAGTACTCAGAAGACAAACAGGAAGAAGGTGGTCTTTGATTATGCTGACACCACGCCATTCTGCCCAGCAACCCTTCTCTGCTACACAAAACCATCAAGTGTTCACAGAACACCAAGCCTGCTTCCAGGAAGACTTGAGAAGAACTTCCAGGGAAAGACCTTTGTTATGTTAAGTATCCCACAACAGTGCCAGGGAAGTCACTTGCTACATCATGGAGGAAGCCTTGGTATGCCAACCAAAGACGAATTTCTAAAAACCACAGGACTCCAAGGTTGATACTTCTCTGCCAGGGTGGTGAACAACTGGGTGCCATCTGGGCGGTCCAGCTGGTCCCATCTGTAGGAACTCATACACCTTGCAAATTCCAGGACAAAAGGAAGAACAGATATGTGCAAAGATGTCATTTCTGCCCACACTAGCTGGCTGCGAGGCCTCAGTAAGTGGAATTCTTCAAGGCACCAAAGATATGCTTTGCAAGTCTTCCTGGCAGTGGGCCACCAAAGCCAAAAAGGTCACCTATCACCGAGCCTGCCAGGCACCAAAATGCCCTCTCCTCTGTACCCAGGCAAGGGCAGCTCCAAAAGGACCACAGTATGGAACACTGAAAATGCAAAGACAGTGCCTGCAGCCTCAGCAGACAGATCGTCCTAGCAAATCACACTGTACTTTTCCTCACCTGCACAACCATTCTGCCCTAGGCCTCTGGCCAACATGCAGGAGGAATACAAGGCTGGGACCACTGCACAGTCCACGGCAGCCTCCAAGACACAAGCATGTGACAGAAGATGCAACACAGGAACTGCCAAGGGCAGAAACGAAGCCTATTGCCTTTCACCCCTGCCACCATTTGACTAAGTCCCTGCAAACACTACAGCCCACAGGGCACTCAAGAAGCAGGTGGGCTCAGACGGATGACTTCACACAAAATGGGCTGCATTGCATAAGAGGAATGCTGATCGTGGGGAACCTACCATTTTATAGCAAGCAGTAAGCAAGCTGGCTCTTTATCTCACAGACATTCCCTAATCCTTCAAGGTTGCTCACTGCAAACACAGCCTGGAAGAATGACCCAAGTGAGCTGGGTCTTACATTCTTAGCACACTCAGCAAGAACGTGCAGGGATGCTAAGGGTCTGTATTCATTGCCTCTCCAAACAATGCCAGAGTCCAGACTGATGCCAGGCCTGTATGTTTTATTTTACCATAATACATAAAGTTTCTTGACAGTAAGCACTTTATGTAAAACATCATTATGCCCCCTTTAAGATTAATGAAATAAATATCCTCATATGCAGGAAAGAGAAATTCTGACATATACAAAATTAACTCTTAAAATAGCAAATGACTTCAGAGTGTTTTTGTTTAATCTTTTTTGAACTTGGAAATGTGCCAGGCATTAGTGGCATCTTAGAGTCTTCACTAGTACTTGGAATGGCTTAATGTTTCCTTGGAATACCATACAGAGGAATTCTGGGAGCACTGGAGTCAAATCACAAATGATGAATCATTGACATGATTAACAGTTCAGACTCATATGTGAAAAGTCTGGGAAGGGGGAATAGAAAACGAAATCACATGTTAAGGAAAGAGGTGTTTGTCCTTAATTCCACTTAATAAATCAAGCAAATAATTTTTAGATTAAAAAAAAAAAAAGAAATCTCACCAACCCAAAGGGCCTCAACAGCTAGGACCTCAGATCTGAACTG
The DNA here is from genome assembly GCA_935064755.1 of Tragelaphus eurycerus. Lineage (NCBI taxonomy): Eukaryota > Metazoa > Chordata > Mammalia > Artiodactyla > Bovidae > Tragelaphus > Tragelaphus eurycerus. Next base: position 11,167 of record CAKXYN010000741.1, on the reverse strand, counting down.
AGGCTCCAATAATAAACTACAGAATCTTCCTCACTTTGGCTTCCACATCAACACAGCCCCAACTAGCGCACTTGCAGCAGGAACTGGGACAAAACGCACATTTTCAAGCCAAGAGCTCAACAGGCCTAAGCCAGAATCTACTCTGACTCCTAGCATCATTGGTCAGGCTAGACGTCTCCCGTGAACTTCAGTGGCATTGACCTCAGACCTTGCACTCCAGGAAAACCCCATGAACATCTTACAAAGCCCATACTCAGAAGGGAGCCTTGCCAACGGTGGTGATCCTGGTCATCCTCCTGCTCTATGCATGTATATGACGCAGTAAAAGCAGCCCTTACTGCTAATTAGCGCACACTTAGCCCCAGGAGAGGCAATGTGCTGGAATTCATTGTGGGTGAGGAAATGGTAGTGAATTCTGACTCATTTTGTTCAGATGTTCCCGAGAAACACATATGAGAGTGTCGTCATAGATATGAGCACACGCTGGCTTGCTGCCCACCTCAGGTGGGCAGGTAGAGCCAATCTCAGGAGGAGCCAGTGACCTAGGAGTCCTTCAGGAGCCAGGGGAATTCAGAGCTCTAAGACTTCTCTGCACAATGGTCCCTCCATACATACAACTACTCAGGCAGTCCCAAGAAACCCTACATCCATGAAACATCTTGTGGTAAGAGAAGGTGTCATCCTCAGTGATCCAAAAAGCAGTGGCAGGAAGCTGGGCCTGTCAACTTCTCGCCAGACTCCCTTGCATCTCGAGGTACTGTCTCATGTGCATAGCTTCTTGCCCTGGATGACAGACAGTCATACCTGAGAACTTCTCCTGACAAGTGGAGAGAAAGCAAAGGAATACTTCAGATATGTACCCGAGTTCTCAATGAACAATGTTGATGCCCATGGTTCCCTGGGGGAGAAGGCCTTTATCTGCTTAGCCAAATGTATCAATTCCCTACCTAGGACTGGATAAATATGTGAGCATGAGTGTAGCAAAGTAGGTTCAAGAGCAAGTGGGTCTGTCTGACAGTGTGCATGGGTGGCAGGGCATGTGATGTGGGGTTGAGTGCATGTGTTCTGGGGTACCAGCAAGGATGCACTCAGGATTTTGGGTGGGCCTCGAACTCCTTCCAGGTATCTCCGTGTCTCCGAGCCCCATGAAAAGGCCTTGGTGTCTGAACACGCTGCCATCTATATAGAGTGTGGACCTCCTACCCTCCCACAAAATGGAGTAGACGCTTGGCACCTTCCACAAGCCCCATGCAAAATTTCACCGACAGGCTGTTGACATTGGCTCTGGGCTCCCTATCTCCACGACCATTCCCTTTGACCAAAGCATAGGAATTGGACCAAGCAAGGTTGTGCTGCAGAGCAACTCTGTGAATGCCATAGAGCTTGAGACTACACCAGGAACTACTTCAGCTCACGTGTCCTTGCCCACTAGTCCCAGCTCTACTTAGAGAAAGGAAATTTTCCATTAGAATGACAAATGTATGGTGAACTTGGCCCTGGGGCTGATGACCCACCACACCCTAGAAGAGCAAAAGAATTCAAGACATGAGCCTCTTCCTGCCCAGTGAGTTCAATAACTCTCCAGGCATCCAATGGTAAGTGAAAGACAAGAGGTGCTTGTCCTCAGGTACCAACATCTAGGCGTCACTCCCAGAGAAACGGGGCCCTTGCTCGGCCAGAATAGGTTAAGATCCACAGAGTACAGGTTCCTGGGTACTGAACACATCCTATGGGAAAAACTTCCATAAAGCAGGGCTTGGTCCAAATTGAACACTCCTGCCCCAAATAGTGATGCACCCACATCGCAGGCCTCCAGGGGCTCTGTTCACACAGACAACCAGCACCCAATAACAGGAAAAAGGTGGGCTTTGACTATGGTGACATCATGTCATTCTGCCCTACACCTTGTGTCTGCCATGCAAGACCACCAAGTGCTCACAGATCACTAAGGTTGCCAGGAGCCAGCGAGAGGACCCCCGCCTATGGCAAAGGTCATAAGGAAGGAGGCTCGACATATGCAAAGGTGGAGTTTAGCCTCAGGAGTCCCCCTGGAAATCCTCAAGCATCTACCCCCATAACCAGAGCCTGCCTACTTTACTACTTTGTGCTCTCACCTACACCTCTGACTTTATGGGGGGGCTGCCCCCCACCACCTCTTTCAGAAAAGGAGTTAACTTAGAGCTCCAGTTAATAAAAATTTCTGGGCATAACAGGAGTGTTTTAACCTACAAACTCCTCTAAAAGATCTCTAGCCTACCTGACAGGCTTGTCCGGCCACAGTTTATTACTCACAGCCTCCCAATTGTGAGAGGCACGAGATGCTTTAAATCTTCTAAAATCAGGTTCTTTAGAGAAACTATTAGTATAAGTATAGTCGGCTGATTAGAAATTGTATTGGTGAAGGGTTTTTCATTTGTTGAGCCAATGTTTGCTGCTAAGTCTCCACATCTCCTGCCCTTACACACATTAATGAATATATAGCAGAAATAGGTATTAACCTTTGATATTAATCACATCAGACCTTAAGCTAAATAAATTCTTTCCTTAATTAACACCCACAACACCCTCACCCTATAGGAATGTAACTCTATCTGGTACCTTCGGAAGGTGGAGTCCGTTTTAAGAATAATCACCACCGGGGAAATAAGTGTCCTGGATTGACTGCTGTCACAAGGAGAGGGTCATAAAATTGTCAGCAGGCCCCCTGGCCAGAAGATGATGTAACACCCCCTACATTTGTATGAACCACCTAACTTTGATAAAAGTCAGGGCTGCTGACCCCGCGTGACTTTTGTATAACACCTCAGTGTATAAAAGTAGACCATGGAAAATAAAGAATTGGGATCAGTTCCTCGAAAGACTGGTCTCCCCATGTCACTCTCTCTCTCAAATTCTGGTTGAGTCTCCATCTGGAGCACAGAACCCACCATGCTTATCAATTATGCCTAGGCTTCTAAGATCCAACCGGGGAGGCCTCAGTGTCTCCTCTCCTTTGGGAGAACGAAAAGACGCCTGCGGCCTACGTAAATGGTGCAAACTTCTTGTCTTGAAGTTTTATTGTCTCCTGCATAAACCAAGCTACTCAGCCTCTTTTCTCCACTGAATTTCCTACTGAGCTATCCTCATTCTATTATTCTTTATATCTCTAATTAAAACTATTGTATCCTGATCCCTCGCCGGCCGTCCCCGCTTCGAACTCCCTGGATCAGCCCGGGCTGGACCCCGGCATAAGGTGGCTTCCAGGAAGACATCAGAAGACCTGCCAGTGTAAGACTTTGGATGTGCCAGGTCTCCCGCCATAGTGCCAGATGAGCTGCTGGTACCTACACTGAGGCAGCCTTGGTATGCCAACCAATGACCAATGTCTACCACAAACAGGGCCTTCAAGGTTGATCATTCACTGTTGGGGGCAGCGAACACCTAGGTGGTTCAGGGCCGACTAGCTGGCCCCAAATTTTAAGAAATCACACACCTTGCAAATTCCAGGCTGAGGGGCCAAATGGGGGCCAAGGCCATGTACGCACACCACATTACCACCCACAAGATGCTTTTCAAGGCATCAAAGATACGAATGAAGAGTTCTTCTGGCATCAGACCACCAAGGCCACAAAGGTCATTATCACCAAGCCTCCCAGGCACAAGCAATCCCCTCTCCTCTGTACCCAGCTGAGGGCAACTCTAAAAGGACCACAGTATGTATCATTGAAAACACAACAACAGTGCCTTCAGCCTCAGGGGACAGATTGTCCAAGGAAATCACACAGCACATTTCCTCACCTGCACAACCATTTTGTTCTAGGCCCCTGGCCAACCTGCAGGAGGAATGTAGGCCTGGGATGACTTCACAGTTCATGGCAACCTCCAAGACTCAAGCACTGTGATAGGAGCTGCAATTCAGGAACTGCCAAGGGCAGAAATCAGGCCTATTAACTTTTACAACTGCCACCATTCCCCTAGGTCCCTGCAACAACTGCAGCCCACAGGGCACTCAGGAATCTTACCAACCCAAAGGGCCGCAATGGCAAGGGCCTCAGATCTGACCTGGGGCGCCAATCAGAAGCCACACAAGTGTCCTTGTTTCCAATTCCACACCGCCACTGACCCAACAAGAGCACTTGCAGCAGTAACCAGGAAGAAATGAACATTTTCAAGTCAAAAGCTCAATTGTCCAAGGCCAGGATCTACTGCAACTTCTGCCACCACTGGACAAGCCAGATGCCTCTATGCTTCTCAGTGCCCTTCACCACAGACCTCGCATTCCAAGAGCCACCCCAACATCTGTACGTGGCCCACCCTCAGACGGGAGCCTCGCACATGGTGGTGACCTGGCTCCTCCATGCATGTGTGTGACACAGTCGGAGATGCCCTCACTGCCAACCAGTCCTGCCCTTAACCCCAAGGGAGGCAACGTGCTGGACCTCAGTTTCGATGAGGAGACGGTAGTGAGTTCTCACTCATTTTGTTCAGATTTTCCAAGGAATGCATGTGAGGGTGTCATCATCGATCCGAGCACGGGCTGGCTCGCTGCCCACCTCCGCAGGTCAGGCAGCACTGCTCCTGGGAGGAGCCAGTGACCTAGGAGTCCTCCAGCAGCCAGGGGAACTCAGAGCCCCCAGGCTTCTCAGCAAGAGCAATGGCCCCTCTATATGTACAGCCACTCAGGCAGTCCCAGGAAACCTAAAATTCACGACACGTCTTAGGGCAGAAGCCGTACCATGCTCGGTGATCCAAAAAGCAGTGGCAGCAACTTGGGTGCGCCACACTTCTCGCTGGACTCCCTTGCACCTTGAGTCACTGCCTCACGGGTGGGGATTCATCTCCTGGGTGATGGACAGTCATACCTGGCAACTTCACCTGACAAGTGGACAGAAAGCACAGGAATGCTTGAGATGTGTACTTGGTCTCTCACTAATACTGATGCAAATGTTTCACTGGGGGAAGGCCTGTATCTGCAACCCAACTATATTGATCCTTTACAGACAACTGGTTACCTATCTTTCAAAAGAGTGCAGCAAATTAGGCTCAAGTGCATGTGGGTGTCTTTCTGACCAAGTGTGCAAGGGTGGCAGGGGATTCGATGTGAGGTTGAGTGCCTGCGCTCTGGTGTACCAATAAAAATGCATTCTCAGCATTTTGGGTGTGTGTCTGGAAATCTGTCCAGGTATCCAAGTCTCAGCGACCGCATGCAAAGGCCCTGCAGTCTGAACACGTGTGCCATCTCCATGGAGTCCTGACCTCCCGCCCTCCCATGAAATGGGATGACACTTGGCATCTTCCACAAGATCCATGCAAAATTTCACTGAGGGGCTATTGACATAGGCTCTAGGCCCCCAATCTCCATGACCCATGATCTCTGACCAAAGCGCAGAGACCTGACTGCCCAAGGTCACCTTGCGGAGAATCTGTGTGAATGCCACATACCCTGAGACTACACGAGCTACTACTATAGCTCAGGGGTTCTTGTCACAAGTCCCACCTCCTACCCTAACAAGAAAATTTTCCCAGAGAACTCCACAGTAAGGTGAATTTGGCACTAGGGCAGATACGGCCCACCACATCCTCCAATAGGAAAAGAATTCAGGGCATGCGTATCTTCCTGCCAGTCAGTCCAATCAAAGTTCAGCCTCCACTGGAAACTGCAAGATGGGACCTGGTCATTCACTCCTACAGAAACAGGATTCCTTTCCCGGCCAGATTATCCTCAAATCCACAGCCTGCAGGGCCCTGGGTACTGACCACACCTTAGAGAAAGCTCCAATAATGCAAAGCTTGGTCCAAATTGAACTCATTATGCCCCAAAGGGAGACTCACCTAAATGAAGCCTCCAGGGCCTTGGCTCACAGGGACAATGAGCACCCAGCAAGACCCACAGGAAGAAGGTGGGCAACACAACCAAGGGCTCACAGATCACCAAGGATGCTTTCAGGAAGACTTCAGAAGACCTGCCAGGGGAAGACCGTGGATGTGCCAGGTCTCTGCCATAGTGCCATGGGAGCTGCCGTCTCCTACACTGAGGTAGCCTTGGTATGCCAACCAATGACCAATCTCTATCACAACTACGGTCCTCGAAGGTTGATGCTTCATTGCCAGGGGGGCAAATACATGGGTGCTATCAGGGCTGGCTCGCCCCAACCTTAGGGAATCTTGATAATTCCAGGCTGAAGGGACAAATGGAGGCCAAGGGGCATGTCTGTACACCACATAACTACCCACATGGCTGGTTCCTTGGCCTCCTTATTGCAACTCTTCAAGGCACCAAAGATGCCCTTTGAGAGTCCTTCTACTGGCAGTGGGCCAACAAGGCCACAAAGGTCACCTATCGCAAAGCCTACCAAGGACAAGCAATGCCCTGTCCTCTGTACCCAGCTGATGGCAGCTCTAAAAGGACCACACTGTATCACTGAAAACAGAACAACAGTGCCTGCAGCCTCAGCAGACTTATGATCCCAGTAAATCACACTGCACTTTTAATCACCTGCACAAATATTCTTCTCTGGGCCTCTGGCCAACTGGCAGAAGGAATGCAGGCCTAGGACCACAGCACAGTCCATGGCAACCTCTAAGATTCAAGCATGTGATAGGAGTTGCAATTCAGGAACTGCCAAGGGCAGAAATGGGGCCTATTAACTTTCACAACTGGCAGTGAAGGTCTCTGCCACCACTGCAGCCCACATGGCACTCAGGAATCTCAGTAACCCAAAGGGCTGCAACGGCGAAGGCCTCAGATCTGACTGGGGGCTCCAACCACAAACCACAGAAGCTTCACTGCTTTAGAATCGACATCACCAGAGCCCCATTTAGCACATTTGCAGCAGGAATCAGGATGAAATGCACCTTTCCAAGCTAAGAGGTCAACTGTCTGAAGATAGGATCTACTGTGACACCTACCACCACTGGACAAGCCAGATGCCTCTATGCTCCTCAGTGCCTTTACATGGAGCTTGTATTCCAAGAGGGCCACTCAAATATCTGTACACGGCCCACCCTCAGACGGGAGCCTCGCACATGGTGGTGACCTGGCTCCTCCATGCACGTGTGTGACACAGTCGGCGATGCCGTCACTGCCAACCAGTCCTGCCCTTAACCCCAAGGGAGGCAACATGCTGGACCTCAGTTTCGATGAGGAGACGGTAGTGAGTTCTCACTCATTTTGTTCAGATTTTCCAAGGAATGCATGTGAGGGTGTCATCATCGATCCGAGCACGGGCTGGCTCGCTGCCCACCTCCGCAGGGCAGGCGGGGCCACTCCCAAGAGGAGCCAGTGACCTGGGAATCCTCCAACAGCTGGAGAAACTCAGATCCCCCAGGCTTCTCAGCAAGAGGAATGGCCCCTCTATACATATAGCCACTCAGGCAGTCCCAGGAAACCTGAAACTCACAACATGTCTTGGGTCAGGGGAAGGCGTACCATGCTCGGTGATTCAAAAAGCAGTGGCAGCAACCTGTGCCTCCCACACTTCTTGCTGGACTCCCTGCACCTCGAGTCACTGCCTCACTGGCAGGGCTTCGTCTCCTGGGTGATGGACAGTAATATTAGGCAACTTCATGTGACAAGGGGACAGAAAGGACAGGCAGGCTTCAGCTGTGTACCCACCTTCTCGCTAAGCAATATCAATGCCCATGGTTCCCTGGAAGGGCTTTTCTGCTTCCCAACTATAGTATCCCTTATGTATGACTGATACCTATGTGTTGGCACAAGTGCAGAAAGTTAGGTTCATGTGACTGTGGATGTCTGTCTGAGTGTGCAAGCATGTAGGCGAACCTGATGTTGGTCTGAGTACTTGTGTTCTAGTGTACCAATAAGAATGTGCTCTCAGGATTCTCGGTGTGCCTCTGGAACTCTTTTAATGTATTTCTGTGTCTCAGAGCCCCTGTGCAAAGGCCTTGGTGTCTGAACATGCATGTCATTTCCACGGAGACCTGAACTCCCAACCTCCCACAAAATGGGGGATGACGCCTGGCACCTTTCTCCAACACTATGCAAAATTATACTAAGGGGCTGACATAGGCTCTGGGCTCCTGATCTACATGACCCATGCCATCTTACCAAAGCACAAGAACCTGACTGCCCAGCACTCCCTTTTGGAGCATCTGTGTGAATGTCCCTTACGTTGAGACTATCCCAGCTACTATTACAGCTCAAGTCTCCTTGCCACAAGTCCCACCTCCTCCCTGAACAAGAAAACTTTCCAGAGAAGGCGTACAGTGTGGTGAACTTGGCCTTGGGCCAGATATACCCCACCATACCCTCACAGAGCAAAAGAATACAGGGCATGTGCCTCTTCCTGTCCAATCAGTCCAGTCACTCTCTGGGGCTCTGCTGGAAAGTGGAAGACAAGAGGTGGTCATCCTCAGGTACTAGGATCGAGGGGTCACTCCCACAGAAACAGGGCCCCTTTCCTGGCCAGATTATCCTCATCCACAGCCTGCAGGGCCCTGGGTACCAACCACAACCTAGAGAAAAATCCAATAAAGCAAGTTCACTTCAGTTTAGTAGCTCAGTCATGTCCGACTCTTTGTAATCCCATGGACCGCAGCACACCATGCCTCCCTGTCCATCACCAACTCCCGGAGTCCATCCAAACCTATGTCTCTTGAATCACTGATGCCATCCAACCATCTCATCCTCTGTCGTCCCCTTCTCCTCCTGCTCCCAATCCCTCCCAGCATCAGAGTCTTTTCCAATGAGTCAACTCTTTGCATGAGGTGGCCAAAATACTGGAGTTTCAGCTTTAACATCATTCCCTCCAAAGAAATCCCAGGGCTGATCTCCTTGAGAATGGACTGGTCGGATCTCCTTGCAGTCCAAGGGACTCTCAAGAGTCTTCTCCAACACCACACTTCAAAAGCATCAATTTTTAGCACTCAGATTTCTTTATAATCCAAGTCTCACATACATACATGACCACTGGAAAAACCATAGCCTTGATGAGATGGACCTTTATGGTAAAGTAATGTCTCTGCTTTTTAATATGCTGTCTAGGTTGGTCATAACTTTCCTTCCGAGGAGTAAGCGTCCTTTAATTTCGTGGCTACAATCACCATCTGCTGTGATTTTGGAGCCCAGGAAAATAAAGTCAGCCACTGTTTCCACTGTTTCCCCATATAGTTGTTATGAAGTGATGGTACTGGATATCATGATCTTAGTTTTCTCAATTTTGAGCTTTAAGCAAATCTTTTCACTCTCCTCTTTTACTTTCATCAAAAAGTTCTTCAGTTCTTTTGCACTTTCTGCCATAAGGGTGGCGTCATCTGCATATCTGAGGTTACTGATATTTCTCCCGGCAATCTTGATTCCAGCTTGTGTTTCCTCCAGCCCAGTGTTTCTCATGATGTACTCTGCTTGTAAGTTAAATAAGTAGGTGACAATATACAGCCTTGATGTACTCCTTTCCTATTTGGAACCAGTCTGTTGCTCCACACCCAGTTCTAACTATTGTTTCCTGATCTGCATACAGATTTCTCAAGAGGCAGGTCAGGTGGTCTGGTATTCCCATCTCTTTCAGAACTTTCCACAGATTATTGTGATCCACAGAGTCAAAGGCTTTGGCATAGTCAATAAAGCAGAAATAGACATTTTTCTGGAACTCTCTTGCTTTTTCCATGATCCACCAAATGTTGGCAATATGATCTCTAGTTCCTCTGCCTTTTCTAAAACCAGCTTGAATACCTGGACGTTCACGGTTCACATATTGCTGAAGCCTGGCTTGGAGAATTTTGAGCAGTACTTTACTAGCGTGTGAGATGAGTGCAACTATGCATTAGTTTGTGCATTCTTTGGCATTGCCTTTCTTTGGGATTGGAATGAAAACTTTTTCCAGTCCTGTGGCCACTGCTGAGCTTTCCAAATTGGCTGGCATATTGAGTGCAGCACTTTCAAACCATCATCTTTCAGGATTTGAAATAGCGCAACTGGAATTCCATAACCTCCACAAAGCAAGACTTTGTCCAAATTGAACTCCTGCTGCACCCAAGGGTGACACCCATATCAGAAGCCTCCAGGGGCTCTACTCACACAGGGACAATCAGCACTCAGCAGGACGCACAGGAAGAAGGTGGCTTTGATTACGGCAACACCATGCCATTCCAACTGGCAGCTCATCTCCACCATGCAAGACCACCAAGCGCTCACAGATCACTAAGGCTGCTTCCAGGAAGACTCCAGAAACACAGGCAGGGGAAGACCTTGGATTTTCCATGTTTCCCACCATCATGTCAGGGGAGCCAATGGCTACTACATCGAAACAGCTTGGTATGCCGACTAAAGACCACAACCATGGTCTTCCAAGGTTGATAAGTCACTGCCAGGGTGGTGAAAACTTGGGTGGGATCCAGGCCGTCTTGCTGGCCCCATATCAGGAACTCATACAGATTGCAAATTCCAGATCCAAGGACTAAAGGGGGGGTCACCAAGGGGCATGTGCACATACCTTATTACCACCCAGAGGGCTGGCTCCTAGGCCTTGTTATTGCAACTCTTTAACGCACAAGTTTGATACAGTTCAAGATGCAGTTTGAAAGATGCTTTTCTGGCATCAGGACAGGAAGGCCACAAAGGTCACTATCATCGACCCTCCCGAGCACCAGCAATGCCCTGTCCTGTGCACCCAGCCACGATCAACTCCAAAAGGACCACAATGTACCACTAAAAAGAGAACAACAGTGCCTGCAACCTCAGGGGACATATTTTAGGAAATCACACTGCAGTTTTCCTCAACTGCACAACCATTCCTTTCTAGGCTTCTGGCCAACTTGCAGGAGAAATGCAGGCCTAGGATGGCAGCACACTCCATGGCGACCTTCAAGACTCAACCATGTGACAGGAGTTAAAATGCAGGAACTGCAAAGGGCAAAAATAGGGCCTAATAATTTTCACAACTATCACCTTTTCCCTACGACTCTGCAGCCGCTGCAGCTCACAAAGCACTGACGAATCTCAGAAACTCAAAGGGCTGCCAATGGAAAAGGTCTCAGATAAGATCAGGGGCTCCAATCACAAATCACAGTAGGTTCATTGCCTCAGAATCGACATCACCAAAGTCCCAATTCTGCCACTCAGTGCACGAACTGGGAGGAAAAACATATTTTTGAGTAAAGAGCTGAGTCAGGATCTACTGTGACTCCTGCAACAACAGGATAAGCCAGATGACTCTATGTTCCTCACTGC
>CAKXYN010000740.1:0-19111 GCA_935064755.1 Tragelaphus eurycerus | reverse complement strand
GGAAAGTTATGTCCAAACTAGACAGCATATTAAAAAGCAGAGGGGGGAGGAGCTAAGATGGTGGAGGAGTAGGACGGGGAGAATACTTTCTCCTCCACAAAATCATCAAAAGAACATTTGAACATCGAGTAAATTTCACAAAACAACTTCTGAATGCCGGCAGAGGACATCAGGCACCTAGAAAGACAACCCATTGTCTTCGAAAGAAGATTATGTGCCCTGTGGTAACTCCTTCAGTGGAGAAGCGGCACAAAGGCCAGCATCCGCCATTAGCAAACGGGGTCTGGGCAAGGAGGCGCGGTGCGGGCTGCATCGCTTAGAGTAAGGATCTGAATATCCCGAGCGCTACCTGAGCAAAACAATTTGGGCTAGCAAACCAGACTATGAGATATGTACCACGCGAAAAGCCAGCCCTACCCTAAGATACCACCAGGCCTATGCACGGAACAAAGGACTTACAGAGATAGCTGGCTGCAGACCTTCCCCTCCAGTGACAGGCAGCCAGAGCCGGAAGCGGGCAATCACAGCCCCAGAGAGACATTATCTACAAAACTGTAAGCAGGCTTCTTTGCTAACTAAGGCTTCTTGGGGCTCTGGATGGTCAACACCGCCTGAGAAGGTACGCTGGTTGTATACTCAGAAAACCAAGTGGCAGGGAGGCAATAAGTCGCAGCAGCTGTGCTCGCTAAACACCTCATCACCTGCACTGCTTGGACCTGGGAAGGGCACAAAACGCAGGCTCAACCGAGTCTGTGCTTCTGAGGGCTACCCGAGTGCCTGAACCTGAGTGGCTTAGACCTGGGTGTCCACCACTGCCCCCTTTCTATCAGGGCAGAAATCAGACATTGAAGAGACCAGCTAATAGAAGAAGCTATAACAGAGGGAACGGCCTTGGAAGCAACAGGCAATAAACTAAAACCCCGTGGAGCTCATCAAATGCCTCCATACCTACACTGAAACCAAGCATTATATAAGGGCCAACAAGATCCAGGGTAAGACATACCAAGCAAATTCTCCAGAAATACAGGAACACAGCCCTGAGCTCCAATATACAGGCTGCTCAAAGGCACCCCAAAGCCATAGACATCTCATAACTCATTACTGGACACTTCATTGCATTCCAGAAAGAAGAAATCCACTCTACCCATCGGAACACCGACACAAGCTTCCCTAACCTAGAAACCTTGACAAGCCACCTGTACAAACTCACACACAGTGAGGAAACGCCACAATAAAGAGAACCCCACAAACTGCCAGAATACAGTAAGGACACCCCAAACTCAGCAATTTAAATAAGATGAAGAGACAGAGGAATACCCAGCAGGTAAAGGAACAGGATAAATGCCCAGCAAACCAAACAAAAGAGGAGGAGATAGGGAATCTACCTGATAAAGAATTCCAAATAATGATAGTGAAATTAATCCAAAATCTGGAAATCAAAATGGAATCACAGTTAAATAGCCTGGAAACAAGAATTGAGAAGAAGCAAAAAAGGTTTAACAAGGACCTAGAAGAAATAAAAAAGAGTCAATATATAATGAATAATGCAATAAATGAGAAAAAACACTCTGGAGGCAACAAACAGTAGAATAACAGAGGCAGAAGATAGAATTAGTGAATTAGAAGATAGAATGATAGAAATAAATGAATCAGAGGAGAAAAAAGAAAAACGAATTAAAAGAAATGAGGACAATCTCAGAGACCTCCAGGACAATATTAAACGCTACAACATTTGAATCATAGGAGTCCCAGAAGAAGAAGATAAAAAGAAAGACCATGAGAAAATACTTGAGATAATAGTTGAAAACTTCCCTAAATGGGGAAGGAAATAATCACTCAAGTCCAAGAAACCCAGAGAGTCCCAAACAGGATAAACCCAAGGTGAAACACTCCAAGACACATATTAATCATATTAACAAAGATCAAACGTAAAGAACAAATTTTAAAGGCAGCAAGGGAAAAACAACAAATAACACACAAGGGAATTCCCATAAGGATAACAGCTGATCTTTCAATAGAAACTCTCCAAGCAAGGAGGAAATGGCAAGATATACTTAAAGTGATGAAAGAAAATAACCTACAGCCCAGATTATTGTACCCAGCAAGGATCTCATTCAAATATGAAGGAGAAATCAAAAGCTTTATAGACAAGCAAAAGCTGAGAGAATTCAGCACCACCAAACCAGCTGTCCAACAAAAACTAAAGGACATTCTCTAGACAGGAAACACAAAAAGGGTGTATAAATTCAAACCCAAAACAATAAAGTAAATAGCAACGGGATCATCAGATCAGATCAGCCACTCAGTCGTGTCCGACTCTTTGCGACCCCATGAATCGCAGCACACCAGGCCTCCCTGTCCATCACCAACTCCCGGAATTCACTCAGACTCACATCCATCGAGTCAGTGATGCCATCCAGCCATCTCATCCTCTGTCGTCCCCTTCTCCTCTTGCCCTCAATCCCTCCTGAAAGGTTGTTGTGTCACGCGAAGACACCGGGATTCTTGGCTCCCGGAGGAGAAGATTTCAATCCGGGGCCAGAGACGAGGCTTGATCGCTCAGAGCTTTTGTGTAATAAAGTTTTATTAAAGTATAAAGCAGATAGAGAAAGCTTCTGATATAGGCGTCAGAAGGGGGTAGAAAGAGTACCCCCGTGCTAATGTTAGCAATGAAGTTATATACTCTAAAGAATGTCTCAGGTTGTAAAGACCTAATTTACATTTTAAGATTTTTCAGGCAGGATGCATCCGGGAAAAGACCAGGTCTACCCCGCTAATTTACATTTTAAGATAACACTGTCCTCAGGCCTGATACATTATCCTTGTATAATCCTAAGGAATGTGGAGAAAGAAAAAAAAGTTTGTCCTTTCTTCCTCCTTGAGAATTCCAGACCCCTCTCTCCTTGGGGACCCATAGACTCCTTATCAATCTGCCTAGGACATGACTCTCTTACTCCCAGCATCAGAGTCTTCTCCAATGAGTCAGCTCTTCGCATGAGGTGGCCAAAGTACTGGAGTTTCAGCTTTAGCATCATTCCTTCCAAAGAAATCCCAGGGCTGATCTCCTTCAGAATGGATTAGTTGGATCTCCTTGCACTCCAAGGGACTCTCAAGAGTCTTCTCCAACACCACAGTTCAAAAGCATCAATTTTTTGGTGCTCAGCCTTCTTCACAGTCCAGCTCTCACATCCATACATGACCACAGGAAAGACCATAGCCTTGACTAGGCGAACCTTTGTTGGCAAAGTAATGTCTGTGCTTTTGAATATGCTATCTAGGTTGGTCATAACTTTCCTTCCAAGGAGTAAGCATCTTTTAATTTCATGGCTGCAGTCACCATCTGCAGTGGTTTTGGAGCCCAGAAAAATAAACTCTGACACTGTTTCCACTGTTTCCCCATCTATTTCCCATGAAGTGATGGGACCAGATGCCATGATCTTCATTTTCTGAATGTTGAGCTTTAAGCCAACTTTCTCACTCTCCACTTTCACTTTCATCAAGAGGCTTTTTAGTTCCTCTTCACTTTCTGCCATAAGGGTGGTGTCATCTGCATATCTGAGGTTATTGATATTTCTCCCAGCAATCTTGATTCCAGCTTGTGTTTCTTCCAGTCCAGCGTTTCTCATGATGTACTCTGCATAGAAGTTAAATAAACAGGGTGACAATATACAGCCTTGACGTACTCCTTTTCCTATTTGAACCAGTCTGTTGTTTCATGTCCAGTTCTAACTGTTGCTTCCTGACCTGCATACAAATTTCTCAAGAGGCAGGTCAGGTGGTCTGGTATTCCCATCTCTTTCAGAATTTTCCACAATTTATTGTGATCCACACAGTCCAAGGCTTTGGCATAGTCACTAAAGCAGAAATAGATGTTTTTCTGGAACTCTCTTGCTTTTTCCATGATCCAGCAGATGTTGGCAATTTGATCTCTGGTTCCTCTGCCTTTTCTAAGACCAGCTTGAACATCAGGAAGTTCACGGTTCACATATTGCTGAAGCCTGGCTTGGAGAATTTTGAGCATTACTTTACTAGCGTGTGAGATGAGTGCAATAGTGCAGTAGTTTGAACATTCTTTGGCATTGCCTTTCTTTGGGATTGGAATGAAAATTGACCTTTTCCAGTCCTGTGGCCACTGCTGAGTTTTCCAAATTTGTTGGCAGATTGAGTGCAGCACTTTCACAGCATCATCTTTCAGGATCTGGAATAGCTCAACTGGAATTCCATCACCTCCACTAGCTTTGTTCGTAGTGATGCTTTCTAAGGCCCACTTGACTTCACATTCCAGGATGTCTGGCTCTAGGTCAATGATCACACCACCGTGATAATCTGGGTCGTGAAGATCTTTTTTGTACAGTTCTTCTGTGCATTCTTGCCACCTCTTCTTAATATCTTCTGCTTCTGTTAGGTCCATTCTATTTCTGTCCTTTATCGAGCCCATCTTTGCATGAAATGTTCCTTTGGTATCTCTGATTTTCTTGAAGAGATCCCTAGTCTTTCCCATTCTGTTGTTTTCCTCTATTTCTTTGCATTGATCGCTGAAGAAGGCTTTCTTATCTCTTCTTGCTATTCTTTGGAACTCTGCATTTAGATGTTTATATCTTTCCTTTTCTCCTTTGCTTTTCGCTTCTCTTCTTTTCACAGCTATTTGTAAGGCCTCCCCAGACAGCCATTTTGCTTTTTTGCATTTCTTTTCCATGGGGATGGTTCTTGGTCCCTGTCTCCTGTACAATGTCACGAACCTCATTCCATAGTTCATCAGGCACTCTATCTATCAGATCTAGGTCCTTAAATCTATTTCTCACTTCCACTGTATAATCATAAGGGATTTGATTTAGGTCATACCTGAATGGTCTAGTGGTTTTCCCTACTTTCTTCAATTTCAGTCTGAATTTGGCAATAAGGAGTTCATGGTCTGAGCCACAGTCAGCTCCTGGTCTTGTTTTTGCTGACTGTATAGACCTTCTCCATCTTTGGCTGCAAAGAATATAATTGATCTGATTTCGGTGTTGACCATCTGGTGATGTCCATGTATAGAGTCTTCTCTTGTGTTGTTGGAAGAGGGTGTTTGTTATGACCAGTGCATTTTCTTGGCAAAACTCTATTAGTCTTTGCCCTGCTTCATTCCATATTCCAAGGCCAAATTTGCCTGTTACTCCAGGTGTTTCTTGACTTCCTACTTTTGCATTCCAGTCCCCTATAATGAAAAGGACATCTTTTTTGGGTGTTAGTTCTAAAAGGTCTTGTAGGTCTTCATAGAACCGTTCAACTTCAGCTTCTTCAGCGTTACTGGTTCGGGCATAGACTTGGATTACTGTGACATTGAATGGTTTGCCTTGGAAACGAACAGAGAGCATTCAGTTGTTTTTCAGATTGCATCCAAGTACTGCATTTCGGACTCTTTTGTTGACCATGATGGCCACTCCATTTCTTCTGAGGGGTTCCTGCCCACAGTAGTAGATATAATGGTCATCTGACTTAAATTCACCCATTCCAGTCCACTTGAGTTCGCTGATTCCTAGAATGTCGACATTCACTCTGGCCATCTCTTGTTTGACCACTTCCAATTTGCCTTGATTCACGGACCTGACATTCCAGGTTCCTATGTAATATTGCTCTTTACAGCATGGGACCTTGCTTCTATCACCAGTCACAATCATGAACCACATAATTTAAAAAATTTTTAAATGCGAGTATAATTGCTTTACGATGTTGTTAGTTTCTGCTGTACAACATCTGGAATCAGCTATCTATATATATACATATATCCCCTCCCTCTTGAGCCTCAGGCCTCTTTTAAGATTTTCTTTTTTTTTCTTTGGTATTTTGTAGCTTGGGTATGATATGCCTATGCATAAATTTTTAAAAATATTTTTCTTGCTTAGTGTTCTGCTGGTTTCCTACATATGTGGTTTGGTGTCTATCATTTATTTTTGAAAATTTGAAGTCATTATTTCCTCGAATACTTCTTTTTCTTCTCTTTTCCTTTTCTTTCTGGTATTCCCCTTGTGTTTATGTTACTTCCTTTTTAAATTGTCCAACAGTTCTTGAATATTCTGTTCTGCCCTTTTAATTCTTTTGTTTTCCTCTTTGTACTTAGATTTCTAAGTTTCTGTTGACATTGATTCAAGCTCACTGATGCTTCCCCTTCCCCTGATTCTATTCATGAGTGCATGAAAAGCATCCTTGATTTGTTACATTGTGGGTTTTTTTGTTACTAGAATTTCTTTTTAATTTTTTTCTTGAAGTGTCCATCTCCCTGCTTACATTTCCTATCTGTTCTTGGAGACCCAGGTTCAATCCCTGGGTTGGGAAGATCCCCTACAGAAGGAAATGGCAACCCACTCCAGTATGTTTGTTCAGAGAATCCCATGGACAGAGGGTTTTAACATTTTCTGCTATTGATACTTCCATTACATATCACTTCCTTCCAGGTAAAGTTTATATCTTTTTACTGGTTCTCACCTCGAATTCATAAGAGAATCTCTTTTGGGGAGCTTTAAAATATATGTTTGGTCTGTAGAAAATTATTAAAATGAACAGAAGTTAGGATATCTCAGCATAGAAGTGATAACTAGAAAACAAGAACCAAAAGGAAATTTCAGAACTGAAAATCCCATTATCTGAAATTAAAAATTCACTTGAATGTTATTAACAGAGTTTGAACACTGCAGAAGACATAATGAGTGAACTTGAAGAGAGATTTGATAGATCTAAAGAGCATTCAATCTGAAGAGCAGAGATTAAAAAAACTGAAAGAAAACAGGGAACAGAGTCTTGGTGACCTTCGGGACAACACCATGGGATATGTTTGGAATTGAAGACTGAAAAGAAATAACTGAACAAATGAGGAAAAAAAATGGCTGTAATTGTCTCAAATGTAGTACAAAACACCAATTTACAAATTCAAAAAGCTTAGAAAGCCCCAGAGAAAGATAAATATAAAGAAAATACCACCTGGGCACATCATAGTCACAAAGAGAAAATTTTGTGCATAAAAAAACTTTTTTTGCATTCAAAAGACCAATGAATGACCTGACTTAAACAATGGAGCTAAGAATTAAAGTGGTGAAAGAAACCTGTTGACTCATTACTCATTTATACCCAGTGAAAATATTTTTTAAAAACAAAGGCAAATGAAGAAATTGTGGCAAATCATATATTCTGAATAAAGCTACAACAATGAATGTAACTAGAATAAACATGTCAATTATAAGGCTGAGATTCTCCAACTGGAAAAAAGCAAGCTGAAATTATAAGCTGTCTGAAACATGCTCAGTCAGTCACGTCCCACTCTTTGGGACCCATGGACTGAAAAGAAAAACCAATCATCTCAACCATTCTACTGAAAGTAGCATCAAAAACATTTGGGAATGCATTTACAAGAGATGTATACAATCTGTACACACAAAGCTTACAAAAATGTTGTCAAGATTAAGTAAGAAAGGTCTAATATAAAACCATCTCATTGATTGCAAGACTCAATATTGTTAAAATGTCAATTCTTGTCAATCATCACTTTCAGTGCAATATCGATTAAAATCCCAGGAGGACTTTTTTAATTAAATATTTTATATAAAACTTATATGGAAACAAACAATTTCAGAGGAAAAAGAGAACAATTGGAGGACTTAAGCTACCTGATTTCAACACTCACTATAAAGCTATGGTAATCAAGACAACAGGCTTCCCAGGGGGCTTACTGGGGAGGAATCTGCCTGCCAGTGCAGGAGCAGCAGGAGACGGGGTTCCATCCCTGTGTCAGAAAATCTGCTAGAAAGGAGGAAATGGCAACCCACTCCCATATTCTTGCCTGGGAAATTCCACAGCCAGAGGAGTCTGGCAGACTCCAGTCCATGGGGTCGCTAAGAGTGGAACACGACTGAGCACACACGCACACAATCAAGGCAACGTGGTATTGGCACAGAAGAGAAAATGAATAGATCCATGGAACACAAGATAGAGTCCAGAAATGGAACATATAGATGGTCAATTGAATTTCAACAAAGGCAGAAATATTATTCAATGGGAAAAGAAAGTGTTTTCAATAAATGATATTGGAACCGCTGGATAAACATATGGAGGAAAAAGGAATTTTAATTCCTACCACACCCACCTCACAAAACTGATACAAAAGGGTGGAGCTGGAGGCTCCTGGTTCCTGTCTCCCTTGCCCAGTCCCCAGCCCACAGTCGACCTGTAGGTAGGACCTAGCCTTGTGCCGCTTACCCAATACTGGACTCCCCACAACCTAAGTCCAGCAGAGCGCGGATGTTTCAGGACAGCTGGACGCTCCTGACCCACGTGGGGACCGCCTCCTCCTGGCCCCTTTGGTTTCCTGTGCCAATTAGCCTCCAGCAGTTCTGTTTCCCAAAGGCTTTAAAGAATCTACAGGGAAGAAAAATCTCCAAGAAAGGCTAAATGGAGTGGATTCCTCTAGCTTGCCTGACTGCAAGCGCAGTAGGGTCGAGAGGAGATGGTATGAGGTCCTGCGTGTGAAAGTCAGACGTTGACCCTGGCATTACTGCAACGCACAGGTAGTGATGGAGGAGATCCGAAGCCTATTTGTGACCTGAATTCAGACCCACCGATGGCCGTCTCTGACCTTCATTCTGTCCACCCACCTGTTCACTGAGTATCTGCTCCAGTCAGGCACCTGGCTACTAAGATGCTAAGAGCAAACCTCTGATTCAACAACTTTCCACTGGGACAGAGCTGCCACGTGACTCTGGAGGCAGTGATACCCCTCCCCTGCACCCACACTGTCAATGAGCATGGGAGGAGCAGAAGCTGAGAGCCAGTAGAAGGCGGTAGTCAGAGGACCAGAGGTAGCTCAGGAGGGTCGTTGCCCCTGAGAAGGGATCCAGTTCAAGAAGAACCTTTAATGCCAACTCTGAGTGCTTTGGCCTTCCCAGGTGGCTCCGTGGTAAAGAATCCGCCTGCCAATGCAAGAGATGCAGGAGAGGAGAGTTCCATCCCTGGATTGGGAAGATCCCTGGAGGAGGAAATGGCAACCTACTCCAGTATTCTTGTCTAGGAAAGCCCATGGACAGAGAAGGCTGGTGGGCTGCAGTCCATGGGGTCAGCAAAGAGTCGAACACGCCTGAGGGACTGAGCACGCACGTAGGCTGCTTTCAACTCGCGGTCGAGACGGAAACGGAGGTTCTTGTTTTTTTTGGCACAGATTGAGCAATATCTGAGTAAGACAAGGCGGGGCTACCGCCGCCTGCTTTCTCCGCCTGCTTTCTCCGCAAGCGTGAGTACAGTGCGCGGGAGCGGAGGTATACAGCAGAGCTCCGACGTCTGGCCATCAGAGGCAGGCTTTTCAAGTTCCACGGACGACGACCGTGAAGATTGCTCATGACTGTGCCTGCCATCAACCTGCGGGGACCTCGGGCACGGAGGGCACCGGCCTCCTCGAGCGCCGGCGCAGGGCGCCCCCGTGGCCCCAAACTTCGGTTCGGGTACCTCGTCTTCGTCATGGGTGTCGTGTTGCGGGTGAGTACCACCGCGGGTACCATTCCGGAAGGCGCGCCCAGTGGCCGGTAAATGGCGGCGGGAAAAGACCTGGCGCTGTGCATGCCCGGGTCAGCTGCGGCCGGGGCGTGTCCGAGCGAGATCTACCGCGGGCTGAATAGGGGGAAGGAGCAGGTTCAAGGCCTGGCAGGACCGACGACTCGGGCCCAGAGGGAGAAAAGCCCGTGTTCTCCGTCCGGGTCCTAGGCTTGTCTGGCTGTCCCAGAAGTAAATTCCAAAGGAAAAGGAATGGAAAACTCCTTTGCAAGCCTCCGCTCCCCTTCCTTCACCCCTCCTCCCTTCCGTCTCCCTTCGTCCTTTCCCTCTCCCCTCCCCTTTTATGTTGAGATTCTAGAATATGCTCATCGCATCTATTCTTCCCCTCGATTTTTACAGAAAAGTAGCTTTCCCACCCTCCCTTGCATTCAGCACCCCTTCTCGGCTGCTGTCGGTCATTTTGCAAATTCCTTCCACTTTCTTCCGCAGCAACCCACAGGGCTTTGCACGTGTAAGTGTAATATAAAAATTACAACAAACTAGTGTTACTCACACACTAGTTTGTTGTAATTTTTATTTTGCACGTGTAAGTGTAATTTTTATATTGCACGTGTAAGAGTAACACTAGTTTGTTGTAATTTTTATATTGCACGTGTAAGTGTAAGTAACGTGTAAGTAACATCATACAGGGTTTCTCTTTTACTCTAAACCTCATCAGCTGTGACAAAGCCATAGTATCAGACTTGTTCTCAAGGTCTTCCTGTGGTCTGAGACCTGTTTCTTCTGATTTGTGTGGCTGTGGGTAGTTGTTTTTACAAGTAAATAAGACAGCTAGGAAATTAAAAAAATAAATATATTTTAAAAAAAGACAGCTAGGTTAACAGTGAGTAACGCAGAGAAGGCAATGGCACCCCACTCCAATATTCTTGCCTGGAAAATCCCATGGACGGAGGAGCCTGGTGGGCTACAGTCCATGGGGTCTAAGAGTTGGACAGGCTGAGCGACTTCACTTTCACTTTTCATGCATTGGAGAAGGAAATGGCAACCCACTTCAGTGTTCTTTCCTGGAGAATCCCAGGGACGGTAGAGCCTGGTGGGCTGCCATCTATGGGGTCGCACAGAGTTGGCCACGAGTAAAGCGACTTAGCAGCAGCAGCAGTGAGTAACACACAAAAAAGAAGCAGACTCACGGATACAGAGAACAACCTGGTGGTTACCAGTGAGGAGAGGGAAGCAGGGAGGGGCAAGATAGGGGTGAGGGGAAAAGAAGAGTTATTGTGAGATTATATGAAATCATGTGTGTGAATCGCTTGAAAATTGTAAAGCACTATAGAATTTAAAGAATCTTTTGTTAAAAAAAAAAAAAAAAGTAATGGTGCAGCTTTTAGGGCCCATTTGTCCCCAGGGAGGAAAGAGTAGTGTTGTTTTGGGTGACTTATCAAGGGACAGTGAAAATCAAACTAGACCCTAAAACAGTTACATCAGTTCCAGGAAGTCACATGGGCACGCAGCAAGGTGCAGCTCTGCAAAACCAGGTAACAGTATTGCATCACTTGCGGGAAGTAAGTGATAAGAAGCACGAAAGGAAATCTCCACTCTGGACTCATCTCTGAACTTCACCAGCTTGGTAGCATTGGACAAATTGCTGAGCCGAACTGAAGACACTTCCACAACCCATCCTCGGTTCTCAGTTCTTTTCTTATTCTTAATTGGCCAAGGCTCAAAGGCTGCAGGAATCTTAGATCCCAACCTAGGATCCAACCTTGACCCCTGCAGTGAAAGTGTGGCGTCCTAACCACTGGACCTCAACACACCCGGTGCACCCCAGTGTTTGTCTCTCAAAGAGCGTGCAGTGGAGATTACACACCAGGAAGCCTCCTCCTGGTCCATCCCAGCCCCACCCCTCATCTCCCCATTCCTGTCTGTGATCCTGGCACTGTGGGACTTTTCCCTCCATGTCCACACCTGTTCCCTGCCAATGGGAGTCTTGTCACATCTGCCTTGCAGCCCTTCCAGGCTCTTTTCACCTTGGTGACTTTACGGGAATCGCTGTCTCTGCCTCAGGTTCCTGTGGCCAGAACTGCCCCGAGGCAAGGAAGGACCTCACCTTGTCCCGGGTGCCCCACAGCCCCTGCACAGGGCTACTCAGCAGGCTGCAGACAGGACTCCCCCTGAATGCCTGGGTGGTGTGGACTCTAAGATGCCTGCACTAATGTTAGTGTTTTGTCCTGCTCTGAGGGGCATGGGGGTATTGATCTGGGTGGTGGGAAATGTGACCAGCCAGCTGGGGACAGAACAGAGATAACTGAATGTCAATGCTGAGGGATTGCCCAGGTCCATAGAAGACTATTTCAAGTTTTCATCTGATGTTACCAAAGATTTTTTAAACATACATTTGTAGTGTTAAAAGTGTCAATTCATTAGGAAGACATCTTAACCATAAATATATTGTGCCTAATAAAAGAGCTTTAAAAATACATAAAGCAAAAATTGATGAAATCAAAAGACTATCATATCAGCCTTTAATGAAAATGAAAAGGGGTGGTAGGAACATTATCGGGCTTCCCCAGTGGTTCAGCGGTAAAGAATCTGTCTGCCAATGCAGGAGACACAGGTTAGATCCCTAGGCTGGGAAAGATCCCCTGGAGGAGGAAATGGCAACCCACTCCAGCATGCTTGCTGAAATATCCTATAGAGGAGCCTGTCAGGCTACAGTCCAGGGGGTCACAAAGTCTCTCACAACTTAGCCACTAAACGACAACGAAAGTAACGCTGTCAACCATAATGGGAATTCCCCTGACCATTCAGTGGTTAGGACTCTGCTGTCTTATGGAGGGCACAACAGGTTCACTGGGCGAGAAACTAACATCCTCACAGCTGCACAGAGAGACCAAATTAGAAAAAAAGGAAAAGAAAAATCAACCATCTTGATTTAATTGACATTCAGAGAGCATGCTTGCAACATTCAATGAAGACTCATTCTTTTTTGATGAATGTGGTACTTCCACTAAGATAGACCACATTCTAGACAATTTAAAAAGTCTAAATAAGTTTAAAAGCAATGAAATCATATAAACTCTGTTCTCTGACTTTAATGAAATTACATTGCTAGTCAAGAATGATCTCTAGAAAAAGACTCCAAAATTTGAATATTAAGCAACATCCTTCAAATCATTATGGTTCTTAGATGAAATCAAAAGAATATTTCTTTTGAATTTCAAACAAATAGTAATGAATATATACTAAATGGAAACTTGTGAAAAGCTGCTAACACAGTGCTTAAACTGCAGTTTTCAGTGAAAGTGTGCTACTGCTGCTGCTGCTAAGTCGCTTGAGTCATGTCCGACTCTGTGTGACTCCATAGACTTGCAGCCCACCAGGCTCCCCCATCCCTGGGATTCTCCAGGCAAGAACACTGGAGTGGGTTGCCATTTCCTTCTTCAATCCATGAAAGTGAAAAGTGAAAGTGAAGTCGCTCAGTCGTGTCCGACTCTTAGTGACCCCATGGCCTGCAGCCTACCAGGTTCCTCCGTCCATGGGATTTTCCAGGTAAGAATACTGGAGTGGGGTGCCATCGCCTTCTCTGAATTAAAGTGTGAGTGCATGCTAAGTCACTTCAGTCATGTCCTACCCTTTGTAACCCTATGAACTGTAGCTCGCCATGCTCCTCTGTCCAAGGGATTCTCCAGACAAGAATGGAGTGGGTTGTCGTGCCCTCCCCCAGGGAATCTTCCCGACCCAGGAACTGAACCCATATCTCTTTAAGTCAGGTGGGTTCTTTACCACTGGCGCCACCTGGGAAGCTCTTCCAATTAAAGATGTTTTATTAAAAATAATAGGGGGTTGGGAGAAATGGGGAGTAAAATTTTTTTAAATTAAAGAAAAAAAAGCGACCTGAAGATTCATATTTTTAAATCACCATAAAATAAGTAAAAATTAAACTCAAAAGAATAGGGAAAAAATAATAATATGAGTAGAAATCAATGAAATAGAATACAAATAATGAAAAGAATTGACAAACCAAGTATTGATTCTCTGAAATGATTAACAAAATTAACAAACCAAATTTTAAAAGAAAAAAGGCCAAAACACAAAAAATACCAATATCAGCAATTAATGATAAGATATTATAACAAACTTTGCAGCCATAGAAAGGACAATAAGGGGAACTTATGAATAATTTAATGCTGATAAATTTGACAACTTGAATAAAATGGACAAATTCCTTGAAAATATTACTTAGCAAACAGATACAAGATGAAAAGAAAATCTGATTAATCCTATATCTTTTTATGAATTAGAATTCATCACTTAAAATCTTACAGCAATGAAAACTGCAGGCCCATGTAGTTTCGTTGATGAATTCTATAAATATTCATAGAAAAAATAATATCAGTCTTATACAAATTCTTTTAGAGAACATGAACAGGCAGCAATCCCACTGCTGGGCATACACACCAAGGAAACCAGAATTGAAAGAGACACGTGTACTTGAATGTTCATCACAGCACTGTTTACGATAGCTAGGTCACGGAAGCAACCTAGATGTCCATCAGCAGATGAATGGATAAGAAAGCTGTGGTACACAGTGATCTTACTCAGCTATTAAAAACAGTGCATTTGAATCAGTTCTAATGAGGTGAATTAAATTGGAGCCTATTATACAAAATGAAGTAAGTCAGAAAGAAAAACACCAGTACAGTATACGAACGCATATATATGGAATTTAGAAAGATGGTAACGATAACCCTGTATGCGAGACAGCAAAGAGACAGCAAAAGAGACACAGATATAAAGAACAGACTTTTGGACTCTATGGGAGAAGATGAGGGTGGGATGATTTGAGAGAATAGCATTGAAACATGTATATTATCATAGTTAACTAGATCGCCAGTCTAGGTTCAATACAAGAGACAGGGTGCTCAGGGCCAGTGCACTGCGATGACCCTGAGAGATGGGATGGGGAAGGATGTGGGAGGGGGTTCAGAATGAGGAACACATGTACACCCATGGCTGATTCATGTCAATGTATGGCAAAAACCACTACAATATTGTAAGTAGCCTCCAATTAAATTAATTTTTAAAAAAAGACAGCTCACAGCATATGGCTCAAAATATTATTTATAGCCCTTGAGAAAGAACTAAAGATCCTTGACTAAGCTTAATGATTACATTATTATTATTTGGTATCCTTTGACTAATTTCCTTTGTTTCTGCATTTCTCACTTCTTTGATGAAACTTATTCTTGGACTGAAGTTTTCCATAGACAAGAAGCAGGCAGAGGACATAGTCGGGGGAGGGGACAAGGACCATAGTGTCCTACTCTGTTGCAATAGGACAGGTCTTGGCACATGCTCATCTACTGGGAACTCTTAAAAATATAGTAGTCTGCTTCAACAATCCCAAGAGTTTGAGAGATGACTAAGAGCAGGGGTAGAGCTGAATGAAAAATTCATTTCCTACACAAGGCCACTCCTTCAAGACTGGGAGAGAGGAGGTTTCATCTACTGTATAGAAACAAACACAGAGAGTCAAGCAAAATGAAGAAACAGTTCCAAGTGACTAAATGAGATAAAGCCTTAGGAAGAAGCCTTAATGAAATGGAGATAAATAATTTAGTTGACAAAGAGTTCAAAGTCATGGTCATAAAGAAGCTTGCTGAACTGGGGAGAAGAATGGATGAACACAGTGAGAACTTCAACAAAGAGATGGAAAATATAAGAAACTGTCAAATAGAAGCCACAGAGTTGAAACATACAATAACTGAACTGAAAAACAATAGAAGGGTTCAGCAGCAGACTAGGTAAAGAAAGGATCAGTCATCTCAAAGACAAAGCAGTGGAAACTTCCCTGGTGGTCCAGTGGTTAAGATTCCAGCTTACAGTGCAGAGGAAAGTGAAAGTCGCTCAGTCCTGTCCGACTATTTGTGACCCCATGGACTGTGTGGATCACAATAAACTGTGGACAATTCTGAAAGAGAGGGAATACTAGACCACCTGACCTGCCTCTTGAGAAACTATATGCAGGTCAGGAAGCAACAGTTAGAACTGGACATGGAACAACAGACTGGTTCCAAATAGGAAAAGGAGTACGTCAAGGCTGTATATTGTCACCCTGCTTATTTAACTTATATGCAGAGTACATCATGAGAAACACTGGGCTGGAAGAAGCACAAGCTGGAATCAAGATTGCTGTGAGAAATATCAATAACCTCAGATATGCAGATGACACCACCTTTATGGCAGAAAGTGAAGAGGAACTAAGAAGCCTCTTGATGAAAGTGAAAGAGGAGAGTGAAAAAGTTGGCTTAAAGCTCAACATTCAGAAAATGAAGATCATGGCATCTGGTCCCATCACTACATGGGAAATAGATGGGGAAACAGTGGAAACAGTGTCAGACTATTTTGGGGGCTCCAAAATCACT
The DNA here is from genome assembly GCA_935064755.1 of Tragelaphus eurycerus. Classification (NCBI taxonomy): domain Eukaryota; kingdom Metazoa; phylum Chordata; class Mammalia; order Artiodactyla; family Bovidae; genus Tragelaphus; species Tragelaphus eurycerus. The sequence goes on along the minus strand of CAKXYN010000740.1, from coordinate 3,176 downwards.
GCAGATGGTGATTGCAGCCATGAAATTAAAAGACGCTTACTCCTTGGAAGGAAAGTTATGGACAAACTAGATAGCATATTCAAAAGCAGAGACATTACTTTACCAACAAAGGTCCGTCTAGTCAAGGCTTGGTTTTTCCAGTGGTCATGTATGGATGTGAGAATTGGACTATAAAGAAAGCTGAGCACCGAAGAATTGATGCTTTTGAACTGTGGTGTTGGAGAAGACTCTTGAGAGTCCCTTGGACTGCAAGGAGATCCAACTAGTCCATCCTAAAGGAGATCAGTCCTGGGTGTTCTTTGGAAAGACTGATGCTAAAGCTGAATCTGCAATACTTTGGCCACCTCATGCGAAAAGTTGACTCATTGGAAAAGACTCTGATGCTGGCAGGGATGAGGGGCAGGAGGAGAAGGGGACGACAGAGGATGAGATGGCTGGATGGCATCACTGACTTGATGGACGTGAGTTTGGGTGAACTCCGGGAGTTGGTGATGGACAGGAAGGCCTGGTGTGCTGCAGTTCATGGGGTCACAAAGAGTTGGACACGACTGAGCGACTGAACTGAACTGGACTATACAGTCCATGAAATTCTCCAGGCCAGAATGCTGGAATGGGTAGCTCTTCCCTTCTCCAGGGCATCCTCTCAATCCAAGGATCAAACCCAGGTCTCCCGCATTGCAGGCAGATCCTTTACCAGCTGAGCCATCAGGAAAGCCCAAGATTACTGGAGTGGGTAGCCTATCCCTTCTCTAGCAGATCTTCCCAACCCAGGAATTGAACTGGGGTCCCCTGCACTGCGAGTGGATTCTTTACCAGCTGAGCTACCAGAAAGCAATGCAGAGCATGTAGGTTCAATCCCTGGTCAGGGAACTAAGATCCCATATGCCAGGGTGCAACTAAGCCCACGCTGCAACTGCTGAGCTCACACACTACAACTTGAGAGTCCATGCACTGCAACAAAAGCTCCCATGTGACAAAACTAAGACTTGATGCAGCCAAATAAATAGACAAATATATATTTTAAAAAATGTTTTAAAAAAGACAAGGCAGTGGAACTCACACACTCAGAACATCAGAGAGGAAAAAGAATGAAATAAAGTGAAGATAGCTTCAGGAACTTATGGGACAACATTAAAGAACATTATAGGGCAATATTGCATTATAGGGCTCCAAAGGAGAAGAACTAGAAAGGGGCAGAAAACTTATTTGATTAAATAATGGCTGAAAACTTACCTTATATGGGGAAGGACTCAGACATCTAGATACAGGAAGCTCAGAAAGTTCCAAATAAGGACCTTAAAGAGATCCTTACTAAGACACGTTATAATTAAAATGTCAAAAGTTAAAGATAATGGAGAGAATATTAAAACCAGCAAGAGAAAAACAGCTTGTTATATAAAAGAAAACCCCCATAAGGCTGTCAACAGACTTTTCAGCACAAAAATTGCAAGTCAGAAGGGAGTGGCACAATATATTCAAAACGCTAAAATGAAAAAAACATCTAACCAATAATACTCTACATGGCAAAGTGATCATTCATTAATCAAAGAGAGAGAAACAGTTTTCCAGACAGCTGGCCCTAGTGGTAAAGAACTCGCCTGCCAATTCAGGAGACTCAGGAGATGCAGGTTCCATCCCTGGGTGGGGAAGATCTTCTGGAGGAGGACATTGGCAACTCACTCCAGTATTCTCGCCTGGAAAATTCCATGGGCAGAGGAGCCTGGTGGGCTCCAAAAAGTCAGACATGACTGAGAACATTATGGTTATGGTTAGACAAACAAAAGCTAAAGGAGTTAATCACTAAACTGCCCTTACAACAAATGTTAAAAATTTTTTTCTTTTTTAAGCTGAAAATAAAAGCCATCAAATAATAAGAACAGATATGAAAGAATAAATCTCACTGGAAGGTAAATCTTTAGTAATAGTACTGGTTTGATTACTTATAAAGCTAATATGAAGCTTAAAGACAAAAGCATTAAAAATAACTATGATTATAATAGTTAACAAAGTAATATTCAAGATGATAAGATGTGAAATGTGACATCAAAAATGTACAATGTTGGGGGTAGGAGACTAAAAATGATGAGCTTTAGAATGGGATCACACTTGTTATCAACTTAAAATAGACTGTTATAGATATGTTGCCATATGTAGGGCTTCCTGGGTAGCTCAGCTGGTAAAGACTCCCCTGCAATGCAGGAGAGTCTGATTCGATTCCTGGGTTGGGAGGTTCCCCTGGAGAAGGGATAGGCTACCCACTTCAGTATTCTCGGGCTTCACAAAACAAAACCTATAGTTAACACACAAAAGATCAATGTCCTTTAAAACCTGAGGATAGTTCCTTAACATTTGATCCTGTAATCTGATTTTTTGTTTGTTTGCACTATGTATAATGCTTATTTGTAAAAGTGTGTGTGTGAGTGTGTGTATGTGTGTGTGAACTCTTGAGGAGGGAGAGGGAGTCTCCTCATGGGCCAGGGTACCTGATTCTTGGTCCACACACTTGACATTGCTCCAGGGGGTACAAATGGCCACAAACCTCCTATCAGGGCACCTGGGTACAGACACAGGGATAACGTACGGGACCCATCAGGGACAGCTGGCTGGATAAGGAGAAAGAAGGGGCAACCTCCTGTCCCAGATCTCCTGACAAGACAGTGGAGAGGGGACAGCCTCCTGCTATCTGCAGGTTAGGATCCCCTCACTCCCCCTCATTGGGCAGGAAAAGGATCCAGGCTTGTGCCCTGCAGCCCCGGGCTCCTGCTGAGTGTTCAGAGCTGTCCTTGCAGGGCCTCTGCAAGGCCCACCCTGGCCTCCCTGGGCTGCAGGGGGAGCCCTGTGAGGGGAGGCCTCATCTAGGTCAAGGGTCACAAGGGTGTGGGCAGAAGCTGACCTTCATCCTTCAGTCAAGCTTTTAATACCAGGCCCTCTCGTCCTCCACCTGTTGACTCTTCCTACCAACCTCAGCCAACACTGGAGTGTCAGAGGACAGCCAATTACTATTGACCTTCAAGTCCCCAAAGAGGAAAGATTCAGGTGCTACTGGGGAACAAGGGCTGGGTGTGAGGCCAGTCAGGTTGGCTCAGGGTTTTATGGGAACCTTGAAGGAGCACACTCGTGGCCTCATTATGACTTCTGCCTGCTGTCAGCACCTTTGGTCTTTCTAGACCCCTTCT
>CAKXYN010000739.1:0-19540 GCA_935064755.1 Tragelaphus eurycerus | reverse complement strand
CCCTGATGACCTTTCATGCTCCTTAAAGCCCTAAAATCTCATAAGGATAATATGAATAATACCTTGCATGCATGTGTTTCTTTACTGTTTAGGAGGGAACTGACTAAGCGTGATGTTTTATCCTGTAAATGTTATCATCTGACTTTTTTAAAGATAAGGTATTTATCTCTCAGTGGAGTTTGGATGAGTTTCCTAAATGCTAAATGAGTTGCCTATTGCTATTGTGCATTATAGAGGAGGCCCAAAACCTTGTGTTTTTCCACTGATGGTTTCCTAATTCCTGTTCTATTAGGTTGGTGCTTTTGAATAGAGAATTTTAAATCATTTTAAATTTAAATAGTGAATTTTAAATCATTATAACTAGGCTCAAACACATCTTTAACTAATTAAAATAGGAATCATTACAATCAACACATTTTTTCCAACAAGAAATTGCTTTTTTATTCCTGTAGCAAAAAAAAAGGAAAGAAAAAAAAATCTGTTCTTTGGAATTCGATGAATTCTTGGGAAGTACTTTCTGGATCCTGCTGGTTGTGGAAGCATTTTCCCTGCAAAAAGTTGTTGAGATTCTTGAAGAAGTGGTAGTTGGTTGGTGAGAGGTCAAGTGAATAAAGTGGAAGAGGCAAAGGGATAGGGAACAAGATGGCGAGGAGTAGGTGGACATGGGGTATATGTCTCTCTATGGTCATGGAACAACAGACTGGTTCCAAATAGCAAAAGGAATACGTCAAGGCTGTATACTGTCATCTTGTTTATTTAACTTATATGCAGAGTACATTATGAGAAATGCTGAACTGGAAGAAACACAAGCTGGAATCAAGATTGCCAGGAGAAATATCAATAACCTCACATATGCAGATGATACCACCCTTATGGCAGAAAGTGAAGAGGAACTCAAAAGCCTCTTGATGAAAGTGAAAGTGGAGAGTGAAAAGGTTGGCTTAAAGCTCAACATTCAGAAAACGAAGATCATGGCATCTGGTCCCATCACTACATGGGAAATAGATGGAGAAACAGTGGAAACAGTGTCAGACTTTATTTTTCTGGGCTCCAAAATCACTGCAGATGGTGACTGCAGCCATGAAATGAAAAGACGCTTACTCCTTGGAAGGAAAGTTATGACCAACCTAGATAGCATATTCAAAAGCAGAGACATCACTTTGCCAAAAAGGTTCGCCTAGTCAAGGCTATGGTTTTTCCTGTGGTCATGTATGGATGTGGGAGCTGGACTGTGAAGAAGGGTGAGCACCGAAGAATTGATGCTTTTGAACTGTGGTGTTGGAGAAGACTCTTGAGAGTCCCTTGGACTGCAAGGAGATCCAACCAGTCCATTCTGAAGGAGATCAGCCCTGGGATTTCTTTGGAAGGAATGATGCTAAAGCTGAAACTCCAGTATTTTGGCCACCTCATGGGAAGAGTTGACTCATTGGAGAAGACTCTGATGCTGGGAGGGATTGAGGGCAGGAGGAGAAGGGGACGACAGAGGATGAGATGGCTGGATGGCATCAGTGACTCGATGGGTGTGAGTCTGAGTGACCTCCGAGAGCTGGTGATGGACAGGGAGGCCTGGCGTGCTGCAGTTCATGGGGTCGCAAAGAGTCGGACACGATTGAGCGACTGATCTGATCTAATGGATATGTCAGGAATACACCTTCAGACACCACTGCTTGGAGAAAACCAGCTGAGAGCAGACAGAAGTACCTGACACCTGGAAAAGAATATATAGAACCACATAAAACTGGATAGATCGAAGGAATTAGGGGGAAAAACAGGAGTGTTAGTAGGACTGGACCTACCCTTGGTGGGTGGGGGAACTGAAGCAGGGGTCCGATCCCAACATTGGGGCAGTTGTCTGGGTCAGAAGAGAAACATTTAAGGCTAAGAGTGAAGCAGCTGATTTATGGCAGCCTAAATGGAATGAGCCCATCTTTGCACGAAATATTCCCTTGGTATCTCTAATTTTATTGAAGAGATCTCTAGTCTTTCCCATTCTGTTGTTTTCCTCTATTTCTTTGCATTGATCACTGAAGAAAGCTTTCTTATCTCTTCTTGCTATTCTTTGGTACTCTGCATTCAGATGCTTATATCTTTCCTTTTCTCCTTTGCTTTTCACTTCTCTTCTTTTCACAGCTATTTGTAAGGCCTCCCCAGATAGCCATTTTGCTCTTTTGCATTTCTTTTCCATGCTGATTGTCTTGATCTCTGTGTCCTGTACAATGTCACGAACCCCATTCTGTAGTTCATCAGGCACTCTGTCTATCAGATCTAGGCCCTTAAATCTATTTCTCACTTCCACTATATAATCATAAGGGATTTGATTTAGGTCATACCTGAATGGTAAGGACAGAAATGGTATGGATCTAACAGAAGCAGAAGATGTCAAGAAGATGTTGCAAGAATACACAGAAGAACTGTACAAAAAAGATCTTCACGACCAAGATAATCATGATGGTGTGATCACTGACCTAGAGCCAGACATCCTGGAATGTGAAGTCAAGTGGGCCTTGGAAAGCATCACTATGAACAAAGCTAGTGGAGGTGATGGAATTCCAGTTGAGTTATTCCAAATCTTGAAAGATGATGCTGTGAAAGGGATGCACTCAATATGCCAGCAAATTTGGAAAACTCAGCAGTGGCCACAGGACTGGAAAAGGTCAGTTTTCATCCCAATCCCAAAGAAAGGCAATGCCAAAGGATGCTCAAACTACCGCACAATTGCACTCATCTCACACGCTAGTAAAGTAATGCTCAAAATTCTCCAAGCCAGGCTTCAGCAATATGTGAACCGTGAACTTGCTGATGTTCAAGCTGGTTTTAGAAAAGGCAGAGGAACCAGGGATCAAATTGCCAACATCCGCTGGATCATGGAAAAAGCAAGAGAGTTCCAGAAAAACATCTATTTCTGCTTTATTGACTATGCCAAAGCCTTTGACTGTGTGGATCACAATAAACTGTGGAAAATTCTGAAAGAGATGGGAATACCAGACCACCTGATCTGCCTCTTGAGAAATCTGTATGCAGGTCAGGAAGCAACAGTTAGAACTGGACATGGAATAACAGACTAGTTCCAAATAGGAAAAGGAGTACGTCAAGGCTGTATATTGTCACCCCACTTATTTAACTTATATGCAGAGTACATCATGAGAAACGCTGGACTGGAAGAAGCACATGCTGGAATCAAGATTGCCAGGAGAAGTATCAATGACCTCATATGCAGATGACACCACCCTTATGGCAGAAAGTGAAGAGGAACTCAAAAGCCTCTTGATGAAAGTGCAAGTGGAGAGTGAAAAGGTTGGCTTAAAGCTCAACATTCAGAAAACGAAGATCATGGCATCCGGTCGCATCACTTCATGGGAAATAGATGGGGAAACAGTGGAAACAGTGTCAGACTTTATTTTTCTGGGCTCCAAAATCACTGCAGATGGTGGCTGCAGCCATGAAATTAAAAGACACTTACTCCTTGGAAGGAAAGTTATGACCAACCTAGATAGCATATTCAAAAGCAGAGACATTACTTTGCCAACAAAGGTCTGCCTAGTCAAGGCTATGATTTTTCCTGTGGTCATGTATGGATGTGAGAGCTGGACTGTGAAGAAGGCTGAGCACCAAAGAATTGATGCTTTTGAACTGTGGTGTTGGAGAAGACTCTTGAGAGTCCCTTGGACAGCAAGGAGATCCAACCAGTCCATTCTGAAGGAGATCAGCCCTGGGATTTCTTTGGAAGGATTGATGCTAAAGCTGAAACACCAGTAATTAGGCCACCTCATGTGAAGAGTTGACTCATTGGAAAAGACTCTGATGCTGGGAGGGAATGGGGGCAAGAGGATAAGGGGACGACAGAGGATGAGATGGCTGGATGGCATCACTGACGCCATGGACATGAGTCTGAGTAAACTCTGGGAGTTGGTGATGGACAGAGAGGCCTGGCGTCCTGCAGTTCATGGGATTGCAAAGAGTTGGACATGACTGAACTACTGAACTGAACTGAAATGGAATCAGAATTAGACAGTCTTTGTCGCAGCCATACATACCCCAGACACGAATGCAGGTCCCCTAGAAGATGCAGCAACTGGGAGCTGGAGCGTAGGGATTATGGAGCAATCCCAGGGTGAGGGCTGCTATTGACTGTGGAGAACATGGACCGAGGGGACATGAGGGAGGAGATTGTGATGGGAAATGTCTGTGGAGGAAAGCCAGGCAGGCATGGAAGCAAGGAGATACTGCTGAGTCATGAGTAGGGCGTGGAGCCATCACTCTAGCCTCTCTCACCACACGGGCAGCATCGGCAACAGAACAATAGAGAGACTGGCCTATCAAATGGCTGACGCACTGAACTACAGAGTAGAACCCCACCCAAGGTGCCCCTTTAACTGCCTGATGTGTGGATCTATCTACAGAGTAGGGCCTCATTCTGGGGGGCCCCTCTATGTGCCTGATGTGCTGAACAACAGAGAAGGACCCCAGGCAAGGGAGCCCTCTAAGTGCCTGAATGGGCAGAGCTACGGAGAAAGACTGGCCAAAGAGGACTTCTGATCACCAGCTACCAGAAGCTTGAAAAAAGATGCTGATAGGGCCATAACTCCTGCGGCAGAAACAGTCCATGTCCTGCACACTTGGCACCATCAGGTGTCCATGACCTAAGCAGCTGTACCACCTTAATGCTCAACTCTCACTGGGACAGAGCTGCCAAAGGCAGAAAAAGTCTTGCATCTATGCACGTGGGGTCACTTAAGTCGTGTTGGACTCTGCAACCCTGTGGCCTGCGAGGCTTCTCTGTCCGAGGGGTTTTTCAGCCAAGAATACTGGAGCATATTGGCCAATACTGGTTGCCATGCCCTTCTAAGCACTATATTTCTTGCTGCCCTAGCCACCAACTCCCCTGAGTACTCAGTGCTGCCAAAACCCCTACAACCCAGGCAGCTACAACATCTCCACACGTGGCCCTCACTGGGGCAGACTCAAGTCCTCCAGAGAAGCCTCATGAGCAAAACCCAGGGGATGACCCACATGCAGAGGTGGAAATAAAACCACAATTGAAACCCAGGGACAGTGTAGCTAAGGAAGAAGACACAATACCTTCCCACCAGCTATACAAGCTGCAGATTAAATCTATATGATCAACGAGGCAGACTCTGTGTCTATGGATTATATAAAAGGACACTGAGAGCTCCCACAAAAGAAAACACACTAGTTCTGATAGCTGTGTACATTGGAGGCAAGAACATACAGGAATAGGACCAGATTAGAGTCTGAGCTGCCCCCACAGCAGGTCCAGAGACCAGCACAGTGTTGGAGGGCATCCTAGGGGGGCAAGGTGGACTGTGACTCTCAGAGAGGGAAAGGATGCTGACAGCAGAGACTCAAGAAAAACATTTATTATTCTTATATTTTGACTTGTTCTTTAGTTTATTTTGGATTTTTTTCTCCCCCCCCCACCGCCTCTTTTAGTTGTTGATTTTATTAGCACTGTGAAATCTAATTAAGCTTTTGAGGTTTTTAAAAAATTTTTCTTCAATCACACTTTTTATTGTTGTTATAAACCTCTGCCTGTATATTGGCCTTTTTCAGTTCTGTGGTGTTTTCATGTTTTTTCTTCTATTATTTTCCCCTCTCTTTTTAATTTTAATTTTTAAAATTTTAAAATCTATTATTATTTTTCTACATTTATTCCTTTGTTTGTTTTTCCTACTCTTATTTCTCCCTTGCAATTGATCTTTAATATATATAAATCTTCTTTATATACCTCTATTTAACTTTGCATTTCTATTCTTTCTTATTTCTTTTTCTCACCATATTTCTTAGTTTTGTTTACTGCTTTATTCCCCAGCTGGCACTTTGCTTTAGTTTTGTTTTCCAAGTTGTGTTCTTAACTGGTTGATATCATTTTTGGTTTCCTTTGTTCACCGGGTTGATCTACTGTACTTTATGTTTGTTGGTCTGTTTTGATTTTGCTTATGGGTGTATACGTATGTATTCCATTATTTTAATTATTATTTGCCTGATTTTGTAACTGCCATTTGTCTAAGGTTCATCTTTGGTTTCCTGTTTTTGGGTATTTGTTTTAATCCCATTTAATGCCATAACAAACCACCTGTGGAATCTCCATCCTGGCAAGAGATCAAGCCCCGAGCCTTTGGAGTGGGAGTGCTGACTCCAAGAACCTAGACTACCAGAGAAATAACCCTATGGAGTATTCAATAGTGAGAACTCCCACAAGTGCAGCCACTTGTATACAAGACCTGGCATCACCCAAATGCCAGTAGCACCCTGTGCAGGATGCCTCATCTAAACAACAGACAAAACAAAAATACAAGCCCAGTCATCAGCAGACAGGATTAACATCACACTCTGCCCATCAGAGCAAAAAAAGAAACAACTCATCACAAATCTCCCTCTACATGAGGCTTACACAAACCACTGGACCAACCTTAGGAGGGGAGAAACCAAAAGGAATAAATAATTCAAACTTGAATCCTGGGAAAAGGAGACCTCAAACAGGTAAGTTTAAAAAAAAATAATGAAAAGGCAGAGAAATAGTGTACAAATGAAGGAATAGACTAGAAACACACAAATAAATGAAGAGGAAATAGGCAAACTGCCTGAAAAAGAATTCAGAATAATGATAGTTCAGTTCAGTTCAGTTGCTCAGTCATGTTCTACTCTTTGTGACCTCATGAATCACAGCACACACCTGGCCTCCCTGTCCATCACCAACTTCCGGAGTACACCCAAACCCATGTCCATCGAGTCAGTGATGCCATCCAGCCATCTCATCCTCTGTCATCCCCTTCTCCTGCCCCCAATCCCTCCCAGCATCAGGGTCTTTTCGAATGAGTCAACTCTTTGCAAAGGTGGCCAAAGTTTTGGAGTTTCAGCATCAGTCTTTTCAGTGAATACCCAGGACTGATCTCCTTTAGGATGGACCGGTTGGATCTCCTTGCAGTCCAAGGGACTCTCAAGAGTCTTCTCCAACACCACAGTTCAAAAGCATCAATTCTTTGGCGCTCAGTTTTCTTCACAGTCCAACTTTCACATCCATACATGACCACTGGAAAAACCATAGCCTTGACTAGATGGACCCTTGTTGACAAAGTAATGTCTCTGCTTTTGAATAGGCTATCTAGGTTGATCATAACTTGCCTTCCAAGGAGTAATCATCTTTTAATTTCATGGCTGCAGTCACCATCTACAGTGATTTTGGAGCCCCCCAAAATAAAGTCTTAATAGTAAAGATGATCAAAAACTTTGAAAATAGAATGGAGAAAATGCAACAATCAATTAACAAAGACTTAGAAGAATTAAAGAATAAACATATAAACAGCACATTAATGAAATTAAAAATACTCTAGAAGGACTCTATAGCAGAATATTTGACGCAGAGGAACAGATTAATGAGCTGGTAGATAAAATGGTGGAAATAACTGCTGAAGAGCAGAATAAAGTAAAAAGAATGAAAAGAACTGATGTTAGTCTCAGAGACCTCTGGGACAATATTAAATGCACCAACATTCGAATTATAGGGGTTCCAGAAAAAGAAGGAAAAAATAAATTTATGAGAAAAAATTTGAAGAGATTATAGTTGAAAATTTCCACAACATGGAAAAGGAAATAGTCAATCAAGTCCAAGAAGCACGAAGAGTCCCATACAGGATAAACCCATGGAGAAACACGCCAAGACACATACTAATCAAACTAACAAAGATTAAACACACAAAAGATATTAAAATCAGCAAGGTAAAAGCAACAAGTATCATACAAGGGAAACCCCATTTGCTTAACAGCTGATCTTTCAGCAGAAACTTGGCAGGCCAGAAGGGAATGGCAGGATATATTTAAAGTACTGAAAGGGAAAAAATCTACAACCAAGAGTACTCTACCTGGCAAGGATCTAATTCAAAATTGATAGAGAAATCAAAAGCTTTTCAGACAAACAAAAGTTAAGAGAATTCAGTACCACTAAACCAGCTTTATACCAAATGTTAAAGGGTCTTATATAGTCAGGAAATACAAGAGAAGAAAAAGATTTACAAAAGCAAACCCCAAGCAATTAAGAAACTAGCAATAGGAACATATACATCAACAATTACTTTAAATATAAATGGATTAATTGCTCCAAGCAAAAGATATAGACTGGCTAAATGGATACAAAAGCACGACCCATATATATGCTGTCTACAAGAAACCCACTTCAGACCTAAAGACATATATGGACAGAAAGCGAGAGGATGGAAAAATATATTCCATGCAAATAGAAAGCAAAACAAAAGTGAAGTAGCAATTCTCATATTAGACAAAGTAAACCTTACAATAAAGAGGATTACAAGAGATAAGGAAGGACACTACAAATGATCAAGGGATCAATCCAAGAGAAAGACATAACAATTTAAAATATCTATGCATCCAACACACAAGCACCTAAATACATAAGACAAATACTAACAGACATAAAAGGAGAAATGACAGTAGCACAATAATAGGAGGAGAATTTAACATCCCACTTACACCAACAGACAGATCATCAAAATAGAAAATTAATAAGGATACGCAAGTCTTAATCCATACATTAGATGAGATGGATCTCATTGATACCTTCAGAACATTCCACCCAAATGCAGATGAATACACCTTCTTCTCAAGTGCACATGGAACAATCTCCAGGAGAGAGAACATCTTAAAATTGTATCAAGCATCTTTTCTGACCACAATGCTATGAGACTAGATATCAATTACAAGAACAAAAATCTGTAAAAAACAAACAAATGGAGATTAAACAACATGTTTCTAAATAATGAACAGGTTACTGAAGAAGTCAAAAGGGAAATAAAATAATTCCTAGAAACAAATGACAATGAAAACATGACAAGTCAAAACCTATGGGATGCAACAAAAGCAGTTCTAAGAGGGAAGTTTATAGCAATACAATCCTACTGCAAGAAACAAGAAAAACATCAAATAGACAACCTAATTTTGTACCTAAAACAACTGGAAAAGAAGAAGAAAAAAACCCCAAAATTAGCAGAAGGAAAGAAATCAAAAGATCCGAGCAGAAATAAATGAAAAAGAAATGAAAGAAACAATAGCAAAGATTAATAGAACCAAAAGCTGGTTCTTTGAAAAGATAAACAAAACTGACAAACCTTTATTCAGACTCATCAATAACAAAAGAGAGAAGAATCAAATCAACAAAATTAGAAATGAAAACGGAGAGGTTACAACAGACAATACAGATATACAAAGGATTATGAGAGACTATTATGAACAACTACATGGCAATAAAATGGATATCCTCAAAGAAATGGACAGATTTTTAGAAAAGTTCTATCTTCCAAGACTGAACTCAAGAAGTTGAGATTATGAATAACCCAATTACAAGCACTGAAATCAAAGCTGTGATCAAAAATCTCCCAAAAAAGAAAGTCTAGGACCATATAGCTTCACAGATGAATTCTGAAAAACATTTAGAGAAGAGCTAATGCCTATCCTTCTAAAACCTTTCAAAAAATTGCAGAGGAAGGAACACTTTCAAACTCATTCTATGAGGCCACCATCACCCTGATAACCAGAACCAAAGACAGCACAAAAAAAGAAAACAACAGGCCAATATCACTGATGAACACAGATGTAAAAATCCTCAACAAAATTCTAGCAAATAATTCAACAACACATTAAGAAGCTCATACACCATGATCAAATTGGGTTTATTCCAGGGGTACAAGGATTCTTCAATATATGCAAATCAATCAATGTGATACACCATATTAACAAATTGAAAGATTAAAAACCATATAATAATCCCAAAAGATGCAGAAAAAGCCTTTGACAAAACTGAGCACCCATTTATAATTGAAATTCTTCAAAAAATAGGCATGGAAGGAACCTACCTCAACATAGTAAAGGCTATATATGATAAGCCCACAGCCTACATTATTCTCAATGGTGAAAAACTGCAAGCATTTCCCCTAAGATCTGGAACAAGACAAGGGTGTCCACTCTCACCACTATTCAACATAATTTTGGAAGTCCTAGCTACAGCAATCAGAGACAAAAAATAAATAAAAAGAATCCAGATCAGAAAAGCAGAAGCAAAGCTCTCACTTTTTGTAGATGGCATGATACTATACACAGAAAACCCTAAAGATGCTATCAGAAAATTCTTGGAGTTAATCAGTGAATTTAGCAAAGTCACAGGCGCAGGATACAAAAATCAATACACAGAAATCACTTGGATTCCTATATACCAATGATGAAAAATCAGAAAGAGACATTAAGGAATCAATCCCCATTCAACATTGCAACAAAAAGAATTAAATATCTAGGAATAAACCCACCTAAGGAGACAAAAGACCTGTACACAGAACATTATGACACTGATGAAAGAAATCAAAGATGACATAAATAGATGGAGAGATATTCCATGTACTTGGATAGGAAGAACCAATATTGTGAAAAAGACCAAATGCAATCTACAGATTCAGTATGATTCCTATCAAATTCCCAAGGGCATTTTTCACAGAACTAAAACAGAAAATTTCACAATTCATATGGAAACACAGAAGACCCCAAATAGCCAAAGCAGTCTTGAGAGAGAATGGAGCTAGAGCAATCCACCTTCTTGACTTCAAATTATACTACAAAGCTACAGTCATCAAAGATTGACTCCTGGGGTACATTCCTAGATACGGAATTTCTGGGTGAGAAGGGATGTACTTTTAGAGTTGTTTATATGTATTACTCAATTGATCCCCTAAATTTACTTGTGCCATAGATGGGAGTGATGTGGATTTTCATTACATCCATATCCAAAATATGATCTGGCCTCCAGAATTTACCATGTTTTTAAGCTTTGTGACTGGTTATGCAGGATGAGGAGGTGGTGATTTTAACTCCTGGGCACAAGGCATTAACTAGGACTGGCCATCTGAGTCTGGTCAAGAGGCAGCAGCCAGGATAGGACCCTGCCTTATTAGCAATCATGAGGCACCAAGGAGTAGTGGCTGGAAAGGATATGATTCACTTCCTTCAAGTGTTTGAAAGACTATCATATTGACAGAAATTAAATTCACTTTGTGTGCTTATAAGGAGAGAATAAGCATCAGAGTTTGGGTCTTCCAGGAAGACAAGATTCAGTTTAATGTGAGAAAGCCTAACAGAATAGGCTGAAAATTGATTGGATTCCCCTTGTTTACTGTGAATCCTCTTTCCCTCTGTATCTCTGGAGATATTCCAGTAGGGGCCATGTGTCCTGTGTCATTCAGATGAAGAGTCATAGCATGTGTGTGAAGGGAGTTTATCCTAAGGCTTTCACATGGAGACCATTGAGAGAACTTTAATATTGGAAGGCCATTAAGTTGGAATTACAGCTCTGATTATAACAATCTATCTCAAAACCAGAGGAAATAAATATTCTGAAAAACTATCTGTTCTCTTTTTTTTTAATCATCTTTTTTTTTTTTAAATTATTTTAATTGGAGGCTAATTACTTTACAATATTGTGGTGGTTTTTACCATACATTCACATGAATCAGGCATGGGTGTACATGTGTTCCTCCCCATCTGGACCCTCCTTCCCACCTCCCTCCCTACCCCATCCCTCTGGATCATCCCAGTGCACCAGCCCTGAGCACCCTGTTTCATGCATCAAACCTGGATTGGCGATCTATTTCACATATGATAATATACATGGTTCAATGCTATTCTCTCAAATCATCCCACCCTTGCCATCTCCCAGAGTCCAAAAGTCTGTTCTTTACATCTGTGTCTCTTTTGCTGTCTTGCTTATAGGATCATCGCTACCATCTTTCTAGATTCCATATATATGTGTTAATATACTGTATTGATGTTTTTCTTTGCCTTTTTTTCCCCAGATGTTCAAACTTGTTTTATTTTTTATTTTTTTTTAATTTATTTATTTTAATTAGAGGCTAATTACTGTACAATATTGTATTGGTTTTGCTATACATCAACATGAATCTGCCACGGGTATACACGTGTTCCCAATCCTGAACATCTCTCCTGATATCATCACTCTGGGTCATCACAGTGCACCAGCCCCAAGCATCCTGTATCCTGCATCAAACTTAGACTGGTGATTTGTTTCTTATATGATATTATACATGTTTCAATGCCATGGTCCCAAATCATCCCCCCGCCACAGAGTCCAAAAGACTGTTCTATACATTCATGTCCCTTTTGCTGCCTTGCATACAGGGTTATTGTTACTATCTTTCTAAATTCCATATATATGCATTAGTATACTGTATTGCTGTTTTTCTTTCCGGCTTACTTCACTCTGTATAATAGGCTCCAGTTTCATCCACCTCATTAGAACTGATTCAAATGTATTCTTTTTAATGGCTGAGGAAGCAACAGTTAGAACTGGTCATGGAACAACAGACTGGTTCCAAATAGGAAAAGGAGTTCGTCAAGGCTGTATATTGTCACCCTGTTTATTTAACTTATATGCAGAGTACATCATGAGAAACGCTGGACTGGAAGAAACACAAGTTGGAATCAAGATTGCCGGGAGAAATATCAATAACCTCAGATATGCAGATGACACCACCCTTATGGCAGAAAGTGAAGAGGAACTAAAAGCCTCTTGATGAAAGTGAAAGTGGAGAGTGAAAAGGTTGGCTTAAAGCTCAACATTCAGAAAACGAAGATCATGGCATCTGGTCCCATCACTACATGGGAAATAGATGGGGAAACAGTGGAAACAGTGTCAGACTTTATTTTTCTGGGCTCCAAAATCACTGCAGATGGTGACTGCAGCCATGAAATTAAGAGATGCTTACTCCTTGGAAGGAAAGTTATGACCAACCTAGATAGCATATTCAAAAGCAGAGACCACTTTGCCAACAAAGGTTCGCCTAGTCAAGGCTGTGGTCTTTCCTGTGGTCATGTATGGATGTGAGAGCTGGACTGTGAAGAAAGCTGAGCACCGAAGAATTGATGCTTTTGAAGTGTGGTGTTGTAGAAGACTCTTGAGAGTCCCTTGGACTGCAAGGAGATCCAACCAGTCCCTTCTGAAGGAGATCAGCCCTGGGATTTCTTTGGAAGGAATGATGCTAAAGCTGAAACTCCAGTATTTTGGCTACCTCATGCGAAGAGTTGACTCATTGGAGAAGACTCTGAAGCTGGGAGGGAATGGGGGCAGGAGGAGAAGGGCACGACGGAGGATGAGATGGCTGGATGGCATCATTGACTCGATGGATGTGAGTCTGAGTGAACTCTGGGAGTTGGTGATGGACAGGGAGGCCTGGCGTGCTGCAGTTAATGGGGTCGCAAAGAGTCGGACACAACTGAGCTACTGATCTGATCTGAACACTCCATTTTGTATATGTACCACAGCTTTCTTATCCATTCTTCTGCTGATGGACATCTAGGTTGCTTCCATGTCCTGGCTATTATAAACAGTGCTATGATGAGTATTGGGGTACATGTGTCTCTTTCAATTCTGGTTTCCTTGGTGTGTATGTCCCGCAGTGGGATTGCTGTGTCATATGGCAGTTCTTTCTTTGGGATTGGGATGAAAACTGACCTTTTCCAATCTTGTGGCCACTGCTGAGTTTTCCAAATTTGCTGGCATATTGAGTGTAGCACTTTCACAGCATCATCATTCAGGACTTGGAATAGCTCCACTGGAATTCCATCACCTCCACTAGCTTTGTTCGTAGTGATGCTTTCTAAGGCCCATTTGACTTCACATTCCAACATGTCTGGCTCTAGGTCAGTGATCACATCATCATGATTATCTGGGTCTTGAAGCTCTTTTTTGTACAGTTCTTCTGTGTATTCTTGCCACCTCTTCTTAATATCTTCTGCTTCTGTTAGGTCCACACCATCTCTGTCCTTTATTGTGCCCATCTTTGCATGAAATGTTCCTTTGGTATCTCTGATTTTCTTGAAGAGATCCCTAGTCTTTCCCATTCTGTTGTTTTCCTCTATTTCTTTGCATTGATCACTGAAGAAGGCTTTCTTATCTCTTCTTGCTATTCTTTGGAACTCTGCATTTAAATGTTTATATCTTTCCTTTTCTCCTTTGCTTTTCACTTCTCTTCTTTTCACAGCTATTTGTAAGGCCTCCCCAGACAGCCATTTTGCTTTTTTGCATTTCTTTTCCATGGGGATGGTCTTGATCCCTGTCTCCTGTACAATGTCACAAACCTCATTCCATAGTTCATCAGGCACTCTATCTATCAGATCTAGGCCCTTAAATCTATTTCTCACTTCCACTGTATAATCATAAGGGATTTGATTTAGGTCATACCTGAATGGTCTAGTGGTTTTCCCTACTTTCTTCAATTTCAGTCTGAATTTGGCAATAAGGAGTTCATGGTCCGAGCCACAGTCAGCTCCTGGTCTTGTTTTTGCTGATTGTATAGAGCTTCTCCATCTTTGGCTGCAAAGAATATAATCGATCTGATTTCGGTGTTGACCCTCTGGTGATGTCCATGTATAGAGTCTTCTCTTGTGTTGTTGGAAGAGGGTATTTGTTATGACCAGTGCATTTTCTTGGCAAAACTCTATTAGTCTTTGCCCTGCTTCATTCTGTATTCCAAGGCCAAATTTGCCTGTTACTCCAGGTGTGTCTTGACTTCCTACTTTTGCATTCCAGTCCCCTAAAATGAAAATGACATCTTTTTTGGGTGTGAGTTCTAGAAGGTCTTGTAGGTCTTCATAGAACCGTTCAACTTCAGCTTCTTCGAGCGTTACTGGTTAGGGCATAGACTTGGATTACTGTGACATTGAATGGTTTGCCTTGGAAACGAACAGAGATCATTCTATCGTTCCAAGCCAGGCTTCAGCAATATGTGAACCGTGAACTTCCTGATGTTCAAGCTGGTTTTAGAAAAGGCAGAGGAACCAGAGATCAAATTGCCAACATCCGCTGGATCATGGAAAGAGCAAGAGAGTTCCAGAAAAACATCTATTTCTGCTTTATTGACTACGCCAAAGCCTTTGACTGTGTGGATCACAATAAACTATGGAAAATTCTGAAAGAGATGGGAATACCAGACCACCTGATCTGCCTCTTAAGAAATCTGTATGCAGGTCAGGAAGCAACAGTTAGAACTGGTCATGGAACAACAGACTGGTTCCAAATAGGAAAAGGAGTACGTAAAGGCTGCATATTGTCACCATGTTTATTTAACTTATATGCAGAGTACATCATGAGAAATGCTGGACTGGAAGAAACACAAGTTGGAATCAAGATTGCCGGGAGAAATATCAATAACCTCAGATATGCAGATGACACCACTCTTATGGCAGAAATTGAAGAGGGGCTAAAAAGCCTCTTGATGAAAGTGAAAGTGGAGAGTGAAAAGGTTGGCTTAAAGCTCAACATTCAGAAAACGAAGATCATGGCATCTGGTCCCATCACTGCATGGGAAATAGATGGGGAAACAGTGGAAACAGTGTCAGACTTTGTTTTTCTGGGCTCCAAAATCACTGCAGATGGTGACTGCAGCCATGAAATGAAAAGACGCTTGCTCCTTGGAAGGAAAGTTATGACCAACCTAGATAACATATTCAAAAGCAGAGACATTACTTTACCAACAAAGGTTCACCTAGTCAAGGCTATGGTCTTTCCTGTGGTCATGTATGGATGTGAGAGCTGGACTGTGAAGAAGGCTGAGCGCCGAAGAATTGATGCTTTTGAACTGTGGTGTTGTAGAAGACTCTTGAGAGTCCCTTGTACTGCAAGAAGATCCAACCAGTCCATTCTGAAGGAGATCAATCCTGGAATTTCTTTAGAAGGAATGATGCTAAAGCTGAGACTGCAGTATTTTGGCCACCTCATGCGAAGAGTTGACTCATTGGAGAAGACTCTGATGCTAGGAGGGATTGAAGGCAGGAGGAGAAGGGGACGACAGAGGATGAGATGGCTGGATGGCATCACTGACTCGATGGATGCGAGTCTGAGTGACCTCCGGGAGCTGGTGATGGACAGGGAGGCCTGGCGTGCTGCGGTTCATGGGGTCGCAAAGAGTCGGACACGACTGAGCGATTGATCTGATCTGATCTGATGGCAGTTCTATTTCCAGTTTTTTAAGGAATCTCCACACTGTTCTCCATAATGGCTGTACTAGTTTGCATTCCCACCAACAGTGTAAGAAGGTTCCCTTTGCTCCACACCCTCTCCAGTATTTATTGCTTGTAGACTTTTGGATCGCAGCCATTCTGACTGGTGTCAAATGGTACCTCATTGTGGTTTTGATTTGGATTTCTCTGATAATGAGTGATGTTGAGCATCTTTTCATGTGTTTGTTAGCCATCTGTATGTCTTCTTTGGAGAAATGTCTATTTAGTTCTTTGGCCCATTTTTTGATTGGGTCATTTATTTTTCTGGAATTGAGCTGTAGGAGTTGCTTGTATATATTTGAGATTAGTTGTTTGTCAGTTGCTTCATTTGCTATTATTTTCTCCCATTCTGAAGGCTGTCTTTTCACCTTGCCTAGAGTTTCCTTCATTGTGCAAGAGCTTTTAAGTTTAATTAGGTATCTGTTGTTTATTTTTGCTTTTATTTCCATTACTCTGGGAGGTGGGTCATAGAAGATACTGCTATGATTTACATCAGAGAGTGTTTCGTGCGTGTTTTCCTCTAAGAGTTTTATCGTTTCTGGTCTTACATTTAGATCTTTAATCCATTTTGAGTTTATTTTTGTGTATGGTGTTAGAAAGTGTTCCAGTTTCATTCTTTTACAAGTGGTTGATCAGTTTTCCCAGCACCACTTATTAAAGAGATAGTCTTTTCTCCATTGTATATTCTTGCCTCCTTTGTCAAACATAAGGTGTCCATAGCTGCATGGATTTATCTCTGGGATTTCTACTTTGTTCCATTGATCCATGTTTCTATCTTTGTGCCAGTACCATACTGTCTTGATTACTGTGGCTTTGTAGTAGAGCCTCAAGTCAGGCAGGTTGATTCCTCCAGTTCCATTCTTCTTTCTCAAGATTGCTTTGGCTATTAGAGGATTTTTTTTTTTTTTAATTTCTATACATATTGTAACATTCAATGTCACATTAATCCAAGTCTATGCCCCAACCAGTAACGCTGAAGAGGCTGAAGTTGAACGGTTCTATGAAAACCTACAAGACCTTTTAGAACTAACACACAAAAGAGATGTCCTTTTCATTATAGGGGACTGGAATGCAAAAGTGGGAAATCAAGACACACCTGGAGTAACAGGCAAATTTGGCCTTGAAATATGGAATGAAGCAGGGCAAAGACTAATAGAGTTTTGCCAAGAGAATGCACTAGTCATAACAAACACCCTATTCCAACAACACAAGATCAGATGAGATCAGATGAGTGGCTCAGTCGTGTCTGACTCTTTGCGACCCCATGAATCGCAGCACGCCAGACCTCCCTGTCCATCACCAACTCCCAGAGGTCACTCAGACTCATATCTATCGAGTCAGTGATGCCATCCAGCCATCTCATCCTCTGTCGTCTCCTTCTCCTCTTGCCCCTAATCTCTCTCAGCATCAGAGTCTTCTCCAATGAGTCAACACTTCACATGAGGTAGCCAAAATACTGGAGTTTCAGCTTTAGCATCATTCCTTCCAAAGAAATCCCAGGGCTGATCTCCTTCAGAAGGGACTGGTTGGATCTCCTTGCAGTCCAAGGGACTCTCAAGAGTCTTCTACAACACCACAGTTCAAAAGCATCAATTCTTCGGCGCTCAGCCTTCTTCACAGTCCAGCTCTCACATCCATACATGACCACAGGAAAGACCATAGCCTTGACTAGGCGAACCTTTGTTGGCAAAGTAATGTCTCTGCTTTTGAATATGCTATCTAGGTTGGTCATAACTTTCCTTCCAAGGAGTAAGCATCTCTTAATTTCATGGCTGCAGTCACCATCTGCAGTGATTTTGGAGCCCAGAAAAATAAAGTCTGACACTGTTTCCACTGTTTCCCCATCTATTTCCCATGTAGTGATGGGACCAGATGCCATGATCTTCGTTTTCTGAATGTTGAGCTTTAAGCCAACCTTTTCACTCTCCACTTGCACTTTTATCAA
Organism: Tragelaphus eurycerus; assembly: GCA_935064755.1. NCBI lineage: Eukaryota > Metazoa > Chordata > Mammalia > Artiodactyla > Bovidae > Tragelaphus > Tragelaphus eurycerus. Next base: position 1,506 of record CAKXYN010000739.1, on the reverse strand, counting down.
GAGGCTTTTTAGCCCCTCTTCACTTTCTGCCATAAGGGTGGTGTCATCTGCATATCTGAGGTTATTGATATTTCTCCCGGCAATCTTGATTCCAACTTGTGTTTCTTCCAGTCCAGCGTTTCTCATGATGTACTCTGCATATAAGTTAAATAAACAGGGTGACAATATACAGCCTTGACGAACTCCTTTTCCTATTTGGAACCAGTCTGTTGTTCCATGTCTAGTTCTAACTGTTACTTCCTGACCTGCATACAAATTTCTCAAGAGGCAGGTCAGGTGGTCTGGTATTCCCATCTCTTTCAGAATTTTCCACAATTTATTGTGATCCACACAGTCAAAGGCTTTGGCATAGTCAATAAAGCAGAAATAGATGTTTTTCTGGAACTCTCTTGCTTTTTCCATGATCCAGCGGATGTTGGCAATTTGATCTCTGGTTCCTCTGCCTTTTCTAAAACCAGCTTGAAAATCAGGAAGTTCACGATTCACATATTGCTGAAGCCTGGCTTGGAGAATTTTGAGCATTACTTTACTAGCATATGAGATGAGTGCAATTGTGCGGTAGTTTGAGCATTCTTTGGCATTGCCTTTCTTTGGGATTGGGATGAAAACTGACCTTTTCCAATCTTGTGGGCACTGCTGAGTTTTCCAAATTTGCTGGCATATTGAGTGCATCACTTTTATAGCATCATCTTTCAGGATTTGGAATAGCTCCACTGGAATGCCATCACCTCCACTAGCTTTGTTCGTAGTGATGCTTTCCAAGGCCCACTTGACTTCGCATTCCAGGATGTCTGGCTCTAGGTCAGTGATCACACCATCATGATTATCTGGGTCGTGAAGATCTTTTTTGTACAGTTCTTCTGTGTATTCTTGCCACCTCTTCTTAATATCTTCTGCTTCTGTTAGGTCCATACCATTTCTGTCCTTTATCGAGCCCATCTTTGAATGAAATGTTCCTTTGGTATCTCTGATTTTCAAGAAATCCCTAGTCTTTCGCATTCTGTTGTTTTCCTCTATTTCTTTGCATTGATCGATGAGGAAGGCTTTCTTATCTCTTCTTGCTATTCTTTGGAACTCTGCATTCAGATGTTTATATCTTTCCTTTTCTTCTTTGCTTTTTGCTTCTCTTCTTTTCACAGCTATTTGTAAGGCCTCCCCAGATGGCCATTTTGCTTTTTTGTATTTCTTTTCCATGGGGATGGTCTTGATCCCTGTCTCCCTGTACAATATCACGAACCTCATTCCATAGTTCATCAGGCACTCTATCTATCAGATCTAGGCCCTTAAATCTATTTCTCACTTCCACTGTAAAATTATAAGGGATTTGATTTAGGTCATACCTGAATGGTCTAGTGGTTTTCCCTACTTTCTTCAATTTAAGTCTTAATTTGGCAGTAAGGAATTCATGGTCTGAGCCATAGTCAGCTCCTGGTCTTATTTTGCTGACTGTCTAGAGCTTCTCCATCTTTGGCTGCAAAGAATATAATCGATCTGATTTCTGTGTTG
>CAKXYN010000738.1:0-19710 GCA_935064755.1 Tragelaphus eurycerus | reverse complement strand
GCTAATGCTATGCTAAGTCACTTCAGTCGTGTCCGACTCTGTGTGACCCCATAGACAGCAGCCCACCAGGCTTCCCCGTCCCGAGGATTCTCCAGGTAAGAATACTGGAGTGGGTTGCCATTTCCTTCTCCAGTGCAGGAAAGTGAAAAGAGAAAGTGATGTCGCCCAGTCATATCCGACTCTTAGCGGCCCCATGGACTGCAGCCTACCAGGCTCCTCCGTCTGTGGGATTTTCCAGGCAAGAGTACTGGCTATGCTAAGTCTCTTCAGTCGTGTCCGACTCCGTGCGACCCCATAGACGGAAGCTCACCAGGCTCCCCCGTCCCTGGGATTCTCCAGGCAAGAATACTGGAGTGGGTTGCCATTTCCTTCTCCAATGCATGAAAGTGAAAAGTGAAAGTGAAGTCGGCTCAGTCGTGTCAGACTCTTAGCGACCTCATGGACTGGAGCCTACCAGGATCCTCTGTCCATGGGATTTTCCAGGCAAAAGTACTGGGGTGGGGTTACTCCAAATTTTTTTATCATGTTATTTTATCCCATTTGTTTGTGACTTAGAATTCACAGTATTTTTCAATAACAAAACCAGAAGAAAAAAAAAACCTAGCTTTAGGAAGAGATAAATTTGAGCTTTCTAAAAAGCATAACGTCTTAAGGTTTAGATTTTTAAAAGAAAAGATTTAAAATATTTTTGAAGTATAAACCCAAAGTATTTCTGGGGAATCTGAAGAAGGAAAAGCACTATGTCAGTATTGTACCATTTACCATAATTTCATCAATGATTTTAAAATTTGGATAACTTTTTTCCCTTCCACTTCACTTTTTCTGCTGTATTTGATGCACCGTGAGGTTTTAAAGGTTAGCCTCTGGTGGAGACAAATTACACCTGAGGAAATTAGTCCAGCTGCAGCCAATTAACAGTGGAGTCAGAAACTCCCCCATGAAATAAGGCCGAGCATCCCCACCGTGTACCCCACTTTAGGCTTCATTTCCTCAGATGGTGGATCTTCACTTTTACTAAAAGAAAAATGCCCCCATGTGGTATGGTACTTGGCCTTGGATTATTTTTAACCCAAAGATTATACATTTTCCTTATGGAAAGGTAGGCAAAACTAGGAAGATGGACAGTACTCTCCTTGGCATCCAGTTTTCTGCCTTTGAAATTCTTATCAGGCGCAGGTTCCTCTTCAGGTGGTCCCTTCATTCTTGGGCCTGTGTCACTGCCCACCCAGTCTAGCAGAAATATCTGTGCCCTGCTCCTTGAGGGCGGGGACCGTTGAGGGACCAACCCATCCTAATATTTTCATGAATCAAGCAAAAGGAAGACTCTGTACAGCCCTCATCTGTTGATTTCCTTTGATTATCATTTCCAGTCTCATCCCTCCAATATCCCTCCCTGGAAGTGTTTCTTTTATCTTTGATGAATATTCTCTTATCTGTGATTATTTTTATAAAATGGCATTTTGGTATTCCATGCATTTCTTATAGGCTTACATAAATGGTACTAGGCTATAGATATCATTATTTCTTACTTTAGTTGCTCAGCACCATGTCTTAAAAGACATCCATGTTGCTGTGTGTATGTTCAGTGCATTGCCCCTGGCTGTTGCCCTGTATTCCATGTGACATTCCACAGAAAACATTATATCTATGTTCTACCCCAATAACAGACACCCAGATTTTCCCCACAAATAGTGCTCTGATGAACAACTCTGTATGTGTTCTATTGTGGGGCTGTGTGTGAATTCCTTTGAGAATTGCCAAGGAAGAGAATTCCTGGATTTTAAGATACATGTATATTTTATTTGATCATTTTCTGCCTAAATACTCTCCAGAATATCTACACCAATCTATATTCCTATCAGTCATGCATGGGGGTGCTTATAACTTCATTTCCCTGTCATTCTACCAAGCTAATGTGTGTGAAGGGATATTTCATTGTAATGCTAATTTACATTTATGATGAATAAAGCTTTTGGGTAACTCTACTGTGAAGGCAATGGCACCCCACTCCAGTACTCTTGCCTGGAAAATCCCATGGATGGAGGAGCCTGGTGGGCTGTAGTCCATGGGGTCGCTAGGAGTCAGACACAACTGAGCGACTTCACTTTCACTTTTCACTTTCATGCATTGGAGAAGGAAATGGCAACACACTCCAGTGTTCTTGCCTTGAGAATCCCAGGGACAGGGGAGCCTGGTGGGCTGCCATCTATGGGGTCGCACAAGGTCGGACACGACTGAAGTGACTTAGCAGCAGCAGCAACTGTGTTTCCTAAGTTTGGGAGCTTCCCTTTTGTAAACCGAGGGTTTGTAATTATTTTATTTTATTTATTTATTTTTGGCTGTGCTGGGTCTTCTTTGGTGCAAGGGCTTTCTCCAGTTGCAGTGAACATGGACCACTCTCTAGTTGTGGTACAAAGCCTTCTCATTGCAGTGGCTTCTTTGTTGAGGAGCACAGGCTCGAGGGCACTTGGGCTCAGTAGTTAAAGCTCCTGGGCTCTAGAGCACAGGGTCAACAGTTGTGGTGCATGGACTCAGCTGCTCTGAAGCATGTGGGATCTTTCTAGATGAAGGACTGAACCCGTGTTTCCTGCACTGGCAGGTGGACTCTTCACCATTGAGTCACCAGGGTAGCCCAACTGACAATTGACATTCTTGACTCATGTTTCATGCTGGGATTCCTAGCTTTTTCTGATTCATTTACAGATATCCCCAGTTCCTTGATTCCCTGGTGGCTCAGATGGTAAAGAGTCTGTCTGCAATGCGGGAGACTCAAGTTTAATCCCTGGATCAGGAAGATCCCCTGGAGAAGGAAATGGCAACTCACACCAGTATTTTTGCCTGAAAAAATCCCATGGATGCAGGAGCCTAGGTGGCTACAGTCGATAGGGTTGCAGAGTCGGACATGACTGACTTCACTTTCCACTTTCTTTCCAGTTCCTTACATGTTCTAGGTTTTCATCCTTAGGCACTGTTACATAATTTCTCCATATTTGTCACTTGTAACTTTGTCTACAGCATCTTTCATTGAATGTAAATCCTTAGTTTTGCTTTATGGTATTTATTTGTGAAGGTGTAAGAAGTTCTTTTGATTCCCATTGTAAGAAGATATTCTCCTACAGGAAACTCTCTTACACTATTGGTGGGAACGGAGGCTGGTGCAGTCACTGTGGAGATCAGTATGTGCTATGGTTTCACTTCAGTCATGTCTGACTCTTTGTGACCTTAGGGACTGTAGCCCACCAGGCTCTTCTGTCCATGGATGGGATTCTCCAGGCAAGAATACTGAAATGGGCTGCCAAGCCCTCCTCCAGGGAATCTTTCTGGCCCAGAAACAGAACCCATGTCTCTTATGTCTTTGCATTGGCAGGCGGGTTCTTTACCACTAGTGCCACCTGGGAAGCCCAGGGAACAGTATGGAGGTTCTTTAAAAAATTAAAAATAGAAATACCATATGACCATCAATCCTACTTTTGGGATTCAAAAAGATATGTGCATCCCTATGTTCATAGCAGCACTATTCACAGTAGCTAACACATGGAAAGAACTCATGCATCCAGTGGTAGATGAATGGATAAAGAAGACATGGTACATATATACACTGGACTATTAGTCATAAAAATGAATGAAACAATGCCATTTGCAGGAACATAGATAAACCTAGAGATTATCATACTAAGTGAAGTTAGAGAAAGATAAATACCATATGACGTCATTTACATGTGGAATCTAAAATATGGCACAAGTGAACCTGAACGACTGAACTGAACTGAACTGAACCTGTCTATGAAACAGAAACAGACTCACAGAGAGAACAGACTTGTGGTTGCCAAGGGGTGGAGGGTACAGTAGGGTAGGGATGGACTGGGAAGTTGGGATTAATAGATGCAGACTATTATATATAGGATAAATAAACATCTGTGTCTCGGACTCTGTGGGAGAGGGTGAGGGGTGGGATGATTTGGGAGAACGGCATTGAAACATGTTTATTATCATATGTGAAACGGATCGCCAGTCCAGGTTCGATGTATGAGACAGGGTGCTCGGGGCTGGTGCACTGGGATGACCCAGAGGGATGGGACGGGGAGGGAAGTGGGAGCGGGGTTCAGGATGGGGATCACGTGTACACCCGTGGCAGATTCATGTCAATGTATGGCAAAACCACTACAATATTGTAATTAGCCTCCAACTAAAATAAATAAATGCATTAAAAAATAAATAAATAAACAACAAGGTCCTACAGTATAGCACAGGGAACTATATTCAATATCCTGGGATAAACCATAATGGAAAAGAATATAATAAAGAATGTATCAGCTCAGTTCAGTCACTCAGTCGTGTCTCTTTGTGACCCCATGGACTGCAGCACACCAGGCTTCTCTGTCCATCACCAACTTCCAGAGCTTGCTCAAACTCATCAAGTTGATGACGTCATCCAACCATCTCATTCTCTTTCATCCCCTTCTCCTCCTGCCTTCAGTCTTTACCAGTATCAGGGTCTTTTTTCCAATGAGTCAAATTTAATCACTTTGCTGTACAGCAGAAATTAACACAACATTGTAACTCAACTATACAAGGGGGAGAATGGATACATGTGTAAGTATGGTTGAGTCCCTTGCTGTTCACCTGAAACTATCACAACATTGTTAACAGACTATACCCCAATATAATACAAAATAAAGTTTTGTGGTTTTTTAAGTCAGGAAAAGGAGCTAAAGGCAGATACCCTCCTGTCCAGCTTTTATTCAATAAAATAAACTTTTTTAAAAAAGAAGATATTCTCCTACATTATCTTCTATTACATTTTAATGCCTACTTTTTACATTGAGGTCTTTAATCCGTCTGGAGTCCACCATTGCATGTGGTGTTAGATAGGTATTATTTTCATTTTTCTATTTATATGGAGAATCTGCTTTCCCACTATCATCTAAGATGCAGTCTTTCACTTATTTTTAGAACCTTTATCATATATTAAGTCACTGAATTATCTATTCTATTCCAATAATCTATTTGCTTGCTTTTATCACCTTTAAAAATTTTGAATTTTAAAAAATTACTGTGGCTTCACAATATATCAATATCTGGTCAGACAAAAACCCTCTCTAAGTTGTCCTTTCTAAAGACAGATTAAGCCATTCATAGACCTTTAATCTTTCACATAAACTTTATAATTAGTTCAACCAAGAACCTTGACTGAGATTCCTTGAATATATAAATTTGAGAAGAATTATAGAATTAATTTGGGAGGATATCTTTACAATATTAATATCCTCCCAGAGACACTTGATTGTTTATTTGGATGTATTTCTTTGTCTTTTATTTAGTTTAAATTTTTTCTCAAGAAAAGTTTTGTGTATTCTTTACTAGGGATTCCCCAGGGGCTCAGCGGTAAAGTTTCCACAGCAATACAGGAGAAACAGGAGACATGAGTTTAATCCCTGGGTTGGGAAGATCCCCTGGAGGAGGGCATGGCAACCTACTCCAGTATTCTTGCCTAGAGAATCCCCTGGACAGAGGAACCTGTTGGGCTACAATCTACAAGATCACAAGGAATCAGATATGACTGAAGTGACTGAACACACTCACACATTCTTTATTAAAATCTAAATATCTTTAAATTTTATTGGAATTAAGAATCACGTCTTATTTTATTGTATTTTTCTAGACAGTTAATACAAGCATATAAAAATCAATTTTTGTAAATTGACATATCCAACAACAATCCTAAAAATCCCTTAATTGCTCTAGTAGTTTATAGACTGATTCTGTTGATTTTTTCCCCTAGGTAGATTATATTATCTATAATAATGAAAGTTTCATCTCTTTCTTAATAACTTCTTTTTTTCTTTATAGCCTTCACTGGAATTATGTTAAACTGTAGTGGTACTAGTTGACGTTCTTGTCTTTTCCTTACCTTAAGGAGAATATTGTTGGTTTGGGATATATAATGGTGGTTTAAAAAATTCTCCATTTTCCCCCTTTTCTATTTTATTGCAGAACCTCTGAATTTTTGGCTGGACTCACATACAGCCAGAATTAAGACTTCCTTCCCCAGCCTCTCTGGCAATTAGACATGACTTTGTGACTAAGTTCTAGTCAATGGAATATGAGTGGAAGCGATGTGTTCATCTTTTAGTTGTCACTTTTTTACTTCTGGTTGCACTATGTTTTCATTGCTTTCTCTAGTTGTGGTGTGCAGGCTTCTCACTGCAGTGGCTTCTTTTCTTGTGAGGCACAGGCTCAAGAGCCCGAGGGCTCAGTAGTTGTGGAGCATGGGATTTGTTGCCCTGCTGCATGTGCAATCTTCCCCGACCAAGGATCGAACCTGTGTCCCCTGCATCAGCAGGCATATTCTTAACCACTGGACCGACAGGGAAGTCCTAGTTGTAACTTTTGTAAAAAGGAAGGGGCACAGCTTTCTCTACCTTGTTTTTGATGGCTGAAATATGGACAAAATGGTGATGGCTGGAGTAGCCATCATGGATCACACAGTTGAGGCCAGAACCCTACATGGCTATCCCACCAACATGATGGAAGGAGCCTGGGCCCCTAGCAAGCATGAAATTGCCCTATTAGTCCTGAACTGCTGTGCCAAACAATATCCTTGAAAGAAGCACTTAATTTTTTATTTATACCCTCATGTTTAAATGCCAATATAATTAAATATAAATTTCTTGGTTCAAAGTTCATTTCTCTCCAGTATTTTTAAATATTAAGCCATTGTTTTCTTGTATCTGGGACTACTATTTCAGTATTTGCTTGTTGATTCCTTGCAGGAAATCTTCTGTTTATCTCTAGAAACTGTTACCATTCACTCTGTCCTTGGTATTCTTAAAGTGTACTCTAGCATCTAGGTGTGAGGGTTTTTTTGGGGTTTTTTTGGTTTGTTTTTTATGATATACATCATACTTGGCACTTAATGAGGCCCCTGTGCTGGTCAGGGATTCATCTTTAAACACCTTTTAAAAGTAGGCATTGTAAAAAAAAATAGGCATTTTTTTTAGAAATTAGAATAAAACCTCTAATTTTCGCCAACTGATAAATTTCAGTATAGTATAACATTACTCAGTTTAGCCTTGATAGAATACCTTCACTAAATTAAAATGATGACAACAATGGCAAGTAAAATGAAAACTCCAATTAACGTCTGATATTTTAACAATGAGCTTTTACTTCAAGTTTTTACAGGATCAGTAGTTATTGCTAAAACATTTTGGAAATTGTATGATCTTTAGATTGTCTTTGTTAAGACTTCTATTTCTTTTAGGTAATCATGTGTACAATAGGGTTCATGTCTGAGCAACACATACAGTTACTATTTTCTATATAACTACTAAGTAAATTTTTTGTCAAAAAAATAAGCATTGTCAGTAATTCATCTCCATCAGTTGTAATCTACTAGCCATGGGGGTTCAGAAGCACGGAAGCGAAGACAGTGCCACACTGTGTCTGGCACTCCTTGTCTATTTTGATAAGTCCCTCACTTCTGTAAGCAGTTCCTTCTGCCGTCACATTACTCCAAAGGCCCTGGCACCAGAGACCAGGGTGCTAATAGTTGATTTCTGTGGTGAAGGATCCATCAACTATTGACTCAAAGCCACATAAGGAAGAAGCAAGAATAAAACATAAAAGCTCTTCTCCAGTCTGTACTCTTACTGCCCCTGAAGTGTCCTCCTCAAACTAACCCTGGTACCTCCAATCTATCCTCCACACACAGCAGTCACCACACCATTCACTCTTACCAGAAAGTTCATGTTATTGTTGTTAGTTCTCAAATCCATGCTTTCTTCTCACTTCTAGTTTCCCTATAGTTGATTTGAAAAGAGAAAGCTAGCAACCCATCCTAGCTCACCATCTTAATGGGAAGCCAAAATCAGATACCAGAATCTTTTAATGGCCTTAGGGAGATTGTTGTTGTTGTTTAGTTGTTAAGTTGCGTCCAACTCTTTGCAACTCCGTGGACTGTAGCATGCCAGGCTTCTCTGTGCTCCACTATCTCCCACAGTTTGCTCGAATTCCAGTCCAGTGAGTTGGTGATACTATCTAACCATCTCATCCTCTGCTGCTCCTTTCTCCTTTTTCCTTCAATCTCTTCCAGCATCAGGGTCTTTTCCAATCAGTGTTTCATATCAGGTGGCCAAAGTATTGGAGCTTCAGCTTCAACAACAGTCCTTCCAATAAATATTCAGGAGTTATTTTCTTTAGGATTGATTGGTTTGATCTCCTTGCAGTCCAAGGGATTCTCAAGAGCCTTCTCCAGCACCATAACTGGAAAGCAGCAATTCTTTGGCTCTCATCCTTCTTTATGATCCAACTCTCATATCCATACATGACTACTGGAAAAACCATAGCTTTGACTATACAGACCTTTATTGGTAAAGTAGTGTCTCTTTTTAATATGCTCTCTAGGTTTGTCATACTTTATCTTCCAAGGAGCAAGTGACTTTTAATTTCATGGCTGCAGTCACTGTCTGCAGTGATTTTGGAGCCGAAGAAAATAAAATCACTGTTTTCCCCTTTTCCTTTCTATTTGCCATGAAATGATGGGACCAGATGCCATAATCTTAGTTTTTTTTCATGTTGAATTTCAAGTCAGCTTTTCACTCTCCTCTTTCACTTTTCATCAAGAGGCTCTTTAGTTCCTCTTCACTTTCTGCCATTAGTGTGGTATCATCTGCATATCTGAGCTTGTTTATATTTCTCTCTGAAATCTTGATTCTAGTTTTTTACTCATCCAGCTTAGGATTTCACATGGTGTACTCTGCACAGAAGTTAAATAAGCAAGGTGACAATATACAGCCTTGTTATATTCCTGTCCTAATTTTGAACCAGTTCATTGTTCCATGTCTGGTTCTAACTGTTACTTTTGACCATATACAGGTTTCACAGGAGACAGGTAAGGTGGTCTGCTGTTCCCATATCTTTAAGAGTTTTCCACAGTTTGTTGTGATCTGCACAGTCAAAAGTTTTAGCATAGTCTATGAAACAGAGTTAGATGCTTTTCTGGAACTCATTTGCTTTCTGCAAGATCCAGTGAATGTTGGCAATTTGATCTCTGGTTCCTCTAACTCTTTGAAACCCAGCTTGTACATCTAGAAATTCTCAGTTCATGTACTGCTGAAGCATAGTTTGAAGGATTTTGAGCATAACCTTACTAACATGTGAAATGAGCACAGTAATTTAGGAAGATAGTAGCATATTAATGGCTTTGCTTGTGACTCAGCTGGTAAAGAACCTGCCTGCAATGCAGAAGATCTGAGTTAACCATTAGACTTAGAAGGAAGGGAAGAGACTCTAAGTAGATCCTGGAAAGGAAGATAAGTTAACCAAATGGGACCTGGCTGGTACAGTCTATTCATACCCTACAGGTAGCTTCAAGTTACTCAAATCATCAGTGAGACTGTTTCTGGGGAAACATGTGACCTAGAGTAGATCAACATTTTAAAATTCACTAGAGAGTCACCTTGGTTCATCAGGCCTTACCTGGACTTGTTCTCATGCCGAACAGAACTCAGCCAAAGAGAGAAGTTCAATAAAGCTTTCTTTTCCATCACCCATCAGTATATAATATTGCACATTAAACACAACTGAAATGACATGGTCCTGGGTGTGCTGTTTTTGTTCAAATCTTCAGGTATTCTTCATTATCTCAAAAGGGACTTGTCTTGTGGATTTTAGGGAGGTCATCATTTAGGCTACCTCTTTACATGTAAAAATGCTGGATGAATTAATGCCCACATAGCTCAGTGCTACTGAGCCAACATGAGTTTGACCCCAAGAACCATATAGAAATCACAGCCTCTGGGCGTCGTCTTAGCTAAATACCCAAAAGAAACTTGGGCTACAATTACACTGATGGATGTCAGGAATGAGAGTAAAAGTTTTAAAATCTTGCTGAGCAACTTGGTGGGTCTGAGTTTGTTCTCCTGCCTTTTCCAAAGGAAAGGTAGAGATGTCTGGTTTTTTAAAATAAACATTATCAGTATCAGTTCAGTTGCTCAGTCGTGTCCGACTCTTTGCAGCCCCATGAACCGCAGCACGCCAGGCCTCCCTGTCCATCACCAACTCCCAGAGTCCACCCAAACCCATGTCCATTGAGTCGGTGATGCCATCCAACCATCTCATCCTCTGTCATCCCCTTCTCCTCCTGCCCTCAATCTTTCCCAGCATCAGGGTCCTTTCAAATGAGTCAGTGCTTCACATCAGGTGGCCAAAGTATTGGAGTTTCAGGTTCAACATCAGTCCTACCAATGAATACCCAGGACTAATCTCTTTGAGAATGGACTGGTTGGATCTCCTTGCAGTCCAAGAGACTCTCAAGAGTCTTCTCCAACACCACAGTTCAAAAGCATCAATTCTTCAGCACTCAGCTTTTTTTATAGTCCAACTCTCACATCCATACATGACCACTGGAAAAGCCATAGCTTTGACTAGAACAGACCTTTATTAAAGCAAAGTCTCTGCTTTTTAATATGCTATCTAGGTTGGTCATAACTTTCCTTCCAAGGAGTAAGCGTCTCTTAATTTCATGGCTGTAATCACCATCTGCAGTGATTTGGAGCCCATAAAAATAGTCAGCCACTGTTTCCCGATCTATTTGCCATGAAGTGATGAGACCAGATGCTACGATCTTAGTTTTCTGAATGTTGAGCTTTAAGTCAACTTTTTCACTTTCCTCTTTCACTTTCATCAAGAGGCTCTTTAGTTCTTCTCTGCTTTCTGCCATAAGGGTGGTGTCATCTGCATATCTAAAGTTATTGATATTTCTCCTGGCAATCTTGATTCCAGCTTGTGCTTCCTCTAGCCCAGCATTTCGCATGATGTGCTCTGCATTTAAGTTAAATAAGCAGGGTGACAATATACAGCCTTGATGTACTCCTTTTCCTATTTGGAACCAGTCTGTTGTACCATGTCCAGTTCTAACTGTTGCTTCCTGACCTGAATACAGGTTTCTCAAGAGGCAAGTCAGGTGGTCTGGTATTTCCATCTCTTTTAGAATTTTCCACAGTTTACTTTGATCCACACAGTCAAAGGCTTTGGCATAGTCAATAAAGCAGAAACAGATGCTTTTCTGGAACTCTCTTGCTTTTTCAATGACCCAGTGGATGCTGGCGATTTGATCTCTGGCTCCTCTGCCTTTTCTAAACCCAGCTTGAACATCTGGAAGTTCACTTTTCACATATTGTTGAAGCCTGGCTTGGAGAATTTTGAGCATTACTTTACTAGTGTGTGAGATGAGTCCAATTGTGTGGTAGCTTGGGCATTCTTTGGTATTGCATTTCTTTGGGATTGGAATGAAAACTGACTTTTTCCAGTCCTGTGGCCACTGCTGAGTTTTCCAAATTTGCTGGCATATTGAGTGCAGCACTTTCACAGCATCATCTTTCAGGATTTGAAACAGCTCAACTGTAATTCTGACAGAATGTGGTCCACTGGAGAAGGGAATGGCAAACCCCTTCAGTATTCTTACCTTGATAACACCATGAACAATATGAAAAGGCAAAAAGATAGGACACTGAAAGATGAACTCCCCAGGTCAGTAGGTGCCAATATGCTGCTGGAGATTAGTGGAGAAATAACTCAGAAAGAAAGAAGGAATGGAGCCAAAGCAAAAACAACACTCACTTGTGGATGGTGCTAGTGATAGAAGCAAGGTTTGATGCTGTAAAGAGCAATACTGCATAGGAATGTGGAATGTTAGGTCCATGAATCAAGGCAAATTGCAAGTGGTCAAACTGGAGATAGCAAGAGTGAACGTTGACATTCTAGGAATCAGTGAACTAAGATGGACTGGAATGGGTGAATTTAATTCAGATGACCATTATCTACTACTGTGGGCAGGAATCCCTTAGAAGAAATGGAGTAGCCATCATAGCCAACAAAAGAGTCTGAAATGCAATACTTGGATGCAATCTCAAAAATGACAGAATGATCGCTATTCATTTCCAAGGCAGACCATCAATATCATGGTAATACAAGTCTATGCCCCAACCAGTAACGCTGAAGAAACTGAAGTTGAATGGTTCTATGAAGACCTACAAGACCTTCTAGAACTAACACCCAAAAAAGATGTGCTTTTCATTATAGGGGACTGGAATGCAAAAGTAGGAAGTCAAGAAACACCTGGAGTAACAGGCTAATTTGGCCTTGGAGTACAGAATGAAGCAGCGTAAAGGCTAACAGAGTTCTGCCAAGGAAATGCATTGGTCATAACAAACACCCTCTTCCAACAACACAAGAGAAGACTCTACACATGGACATCACCAGATGGCCAACACTGAAATCAGATTGATTATATTCTTTGCAGCCAAAGATGGAGAAGTTCTGTACAGTCAGCAAAAACAAGACCAGGAGCTGACTGTAGCTCAGATCATGAGCTCCTTATTGCCAAATTCACTCTTAAATTGAAGAAAGTGGGGAAAACCACTAGACCATTCGGGTATGACCTAAATCAAACCCCTATTGACTATATAGTGGAAGTAAGAAACAGACTTAAGGGACTAGATCTGATAGAGTGCCTGATGAGCTATGGACGGAGGTTCGTGACATTGTACAGCAGACAGGAATTAAAACCATCCCCAAGAAAAAGAAATGCAAAAACCAAAATGGCTGTCTGAGGAGGCTTACAAATAACTGAAAAGAAGAAAAGCAAAAAGCAAAGGAGAAAAGGAAAGCTATAAGCATCTGAATGCAGAGTTCCAAAGAACAGCAAGAAGAGATAAGAAAGCCTTCCTCAGCGATCAATGCAAAGAAATAGAGGAAAACAACAGAATGGGAAAGACTAGAGATCCCTTCAAGAAAATTAGAGATATCAAGGGAACATTTCATGCAAAGATGGGTTCAGTAAAGGACAGAAGCAGAAGATATTAAGAAGAGGTGGTAAGAATATACAGAAGAACTATACAAATAAAAAAATAAATTAAAAATAAATATTAGAAAACCCCAAATCCAAACCGTGGCAGGGCCATTCTAAAGAGCAAAATCTGGACAGTATGAACACAGGGTAATACTATTGGCAGTAAACCTGGATTGATTCTCAAACAATACTTTCACACTCTACCTTTATTATCTGCCTCTCAGACTTCATTCCTTATCATGTCATCTGCCCCTAAAGACAGCTTTGCCCATTAGTATTAATTAAATTTGAATGTTAACATGTAGAAAGATTTATAACTTCCATATTGTGACAACTTTGCTGTAGCTGAAATGTATCAAAGAGGATGAATGAGCCAGTCTATGATGCATGAATTATGACCCACTTCTCCAAATTGGCCTAAGCATCTTAAAAATATTTCAGGGAACTTGCCAACCAATTCTTTTCCATTCCTCCTTCTCACCCCCATTCTAACCACCACTGATGCCATAAAGGGACCACATCTAGGAAGCAGTGTGTAAAACTGGGGGCACATTTAAAAAGGGATGATGAAAAGCAAAGACCTGGGGATCAAAAACCAAATAACTATGTAGCAAAGGATAATACAGGTTGGCCTAGAATCTCCGTTGCATGAACCAGAGCCAGTGTTGGCAAGTTTATATAGTTGGCAACAATATAGTTTCATGTAATCTATGTGTACAGATTTAAGATGGGTCAGAAACAAAATTTCATGTCCTATTTCAGATGGTGGGGCCAGATGAGGAAAAGAATGGATGCCAAACACTGCTGAAGGGACTTCCTTGATGTTCTAGTGGCTAAGATTCCAGGCTCCCAATGCAGGGGGCGAGTTTGATCCCTGGTCAAGGAACTAGATCCCACATGTCACAACTAAAGGAGTTCACATGCCACCACAAAGACTAAAGATTCCACGAGCCACAACTAAGACCCAGTGTAGCCAAATAAATAAATAAATATTTTTTAAATGCCACTGAAATTTCAAAACAGAATATAGAGGAAATAAATTTGAAACAGACCATCATTTCTTTTTTTTTAATTAATTTTTAATTGAAAGATAATTGCTTTACAGAATTTTATTGTTTTCTGTCAAACTTCAACATGAATCAATCATAGCTATACATATGTCCCCCCCACCCCTGCCCGCTTGAACCTCCCTCCCATCTCCCTCCACATCCCACCCCTCTAGGTTGATACAGAGCCCCTGTTTGAGTTCCCTGAGACATACAACAGATTCCCACTGTCTGTCTATTTTACATATGGTAAAGTAAGTTTCTATGTTACTCTCTCCATATATCTCACCGTCTCCTCCCCTCTCCCCATGTCCATAAGTCTGTTCTCTATGAAAGAGACCATCATTTCTAATCAGGAAATTTCATATAATTTTCAAATTTATCTTCTCAGAAATTAAAAAAGGTATCCATATTATGATGTGTGAGAATAACATAAAGATTTTCAACCCGGATTTTATGTATTTAATGTATACAATCAAAGGATCTGCATTAATATGACTTCACTGCCCACTGTTCTGTTGGCTTCACTGGTGGCTCAGACAGTGAAGCGTCTGTCTGCAGTGTGGAAGACCCGGGTTCAATCCCTGAGTTGAGAAGATGCCCTGGAGAAGGAAATGGCAACCCACTCCAGTCCTCTTGCCTGAAAAATCCCATGTTCGGAAGAGCCTAGTAGGCTATAGCCCATGGGGCTGCAAAGAGTCGGAGAGGACTAGCGACTTTACTTTCACTTTCTTTCACCCACTGGTCTTCATAACTGTATTAGCATGATTTTACTATTCCAGGACACTCTTGCCTGCATATGACTTGATTGATCATTACAGGAAACTCTGGAAACACCCAGGAAGGGCTTCCGTATGAAACATCACCATTTGTTTATGCTTCCTTGAGACTCTTTAAATTCCTTGCCTCAAATTTTTTGTTTTGCTGCTTCCACCAATCCAAACTGTTATGTCACAATCCTCATCAAGCCCCCTCTTTAAACCAAGTTGCAAACTCTTAATAAAATCTGACTTGTCTTTCTTCCTTGAGATCTGGTCATAACTGTTGAGATGCTGTTGCCCCTAACTGCGGTAATTATTCAATTTTGTCTTATCAACAGGTTGACAAGGCAATGTTTAGGGAGCATTGGACAGAAGATAATATATTATTGCTACATGTTAATTATAAGCATTTAGAACTTATAGAGAAAAGAATGATGTAAATGACAATTTATTTTTCACTTTTGTAAAGATTCGTCTGGAAGAGAAACTTGTGGCAAGAATTTTAAGTTGTTTTTGAAAAACCCAAATGAGCTTTTTGGCCACACCAACAAATGTATGAGTCTTATGCTTCATTGAGTTTGGTATACTTTACTCAAATTAACAGCCTTCTACTGCACAGCACTCTCTAGTCTCATATCCTTCTGTCTTTTTTGATGGTGGGGAGGAGAGTCATGGGGAGTTAGTACTGATCATTATCTGATATACTGAACACACATACATACACAAATTTGTTTGTCTCTAAACACAGTCCAATCTCAAATGCAAGATTCCTGAAGGCAGAAATGGTGTATTTCTCGCTGTTTTCCCATCACCTAAAACAGTGCCAGACTTAGAGTAAATGTTTGTGGGAGGAAGGAAAGAAGGGAGGATGGGAGAGAGGAAGGGAGACATGGAGGGAGGGAGAGAAAGAGAGCAGAGGAGGAAGTGAGAGGGGAAGAAAGTAGAGAAACACTAAATTAAATGAGCCAACTTAGTCCAATGTCAAGTGGCCAGATTTGGAAGTTAGAATGGAATTCAATTTTTTTCACCAACTTATTATTAGTTCTTGAACAAAATACTGCAAGTCTTTGAACCTCAAGTGTCTCATCTATAAAATGGAGATAGTAATACTTATATTGCATAGTTGTGACCACAGGAAATGAATAAAAATAGCTGAAATGTATCTGGTATACTGTCTTTCAAGGATTAAGCCATTAATAAATGTATGAATGAGGGACTTCCCTGGTGGTCTAGTAGGTAAGAATCCTTGCTTCTAATGAAGGGGGCCCAGGTTCAAACTATGGTCAGGGAACTAGATCTCACATGCCACAGCTAAGACTTGTGAAGCCAAATAAATAAATAAATATATGATTGATATGTGAAAAGTAATCAGTAGTTTGTTTTTTTTTTTTTTAGGAAAGAGTGCAGGCTAAGCAATGCATATTGGGGGAACCATTTGCCTATGTATTTTAGTGGAAATAGAATTTTAATTGAAAAACAAAAACAAAACACTTAAAGGAGTCTTCCTGGTTTAGAAATTAAGGAAGTTTGGACAAGTCAAAGAGACTTTGGCACTAGCTGTATACACAACAGAGATTTAGGTTGATGTGATTCTGTGTGTTGTATATTGTACGTGTTTATTCCATGAAATGAATCAGATCTTTTTCAGACAAAAAAGAGTTCAAAAAAAGAAAGCAATTACATAAGTTGATTGTTATAATATCATAAGAAATTAGTTGTCATTAATCACTTTGAATAAAAATAAATGATACAAGATTTTTGGCAAATCCCACACTACCCAGCAACAGAATAACAATAGGCAGATTTTGTGTTTTTTTTTTAACTTTACAATATTGTATTGGTTTTGCCATACATCAGAATGAATCCAACACAGGTATACATGTGTCCCCCATCCCTGAACCCCCTCCCACCTTCCTCCCCAATAGGCAGATTTTTTAAATGTGGAAGTTCATTTCCTTTTAATTCCTCCAGTTTGTGTTTCTTGGCTTATTATTCATACATTCGGTAAGCATGAATTTCTGAGAGGCTTATCTTAGGAAAAAAGGTCATAATTCTCTGTATTTTGAAGGGGATTGGAATGATTTATTCCATAATATGACAAGCATAGACAAAACAGCATTTTCTCCTGAGATCCTTGATATTTTCCAAATCCCATTCAATGATTTTCATTGTATTTTCAAACAGGATTGTGTCTATTTTCTTATATGTTTGGGAGTGAGGGTTAGGGAGGAACAAAACTGTTACAAAGAAAAACAAATAAAATCTCATCTCAGATTTCACGTGTTTTTAAAATATCCACAGTAGCACATTTGCTCCCAAATCACCCAGAGATAGAAGGCTAGCAGTGGTGGCAATCACAGTTTCTCCATTTCCCCAGATTACCCCCAACAAAAATACAACAATTGAGTCAGCAACAACAACAACAACAAAACCCTACAGACAACATCTACAACCACAAGCAGGAGTGGCCAGGACACTACCAGCAACAAGACATATAATGACAACTACAGTAGGAAGAAGAAACACAAGGGGTCTCCAGTCAACATCTCAGAAACTGGATCACCATCAGGTACCCACTCCCAAATGGAATAGTCTCCTCCTAGCGTGGAAAGCTCTGCAGGTCCATCAGACAAGAGCTGCCAAAACTTGGAAGGGGATTTGCGGGCTCCGGATGCCCTGCCAACTCTCAGATAGCTCAGATTACAATGCATTTAAAAAAGGTAAAGAAAAAAAAATCCAGAACAGAAGGGATATATGTATACATAAAGGTGATTCTCTTTGATGTACAGCAGAAACTAACAGCATTGTAAAGTGACTATATACTCCAATAAAAATTAATTTAAAAATAATAAGGCTACTATGAACAGGCAAGTCTAGAAAAAGTAAAATTAAAAGATGATGAAATCTTTGTAATTCTAAAAGCTAACATTCACAATGAGTATATGATGAGCATGGATAATTCTGCACTAAAATACTCCATGTAACTTTCATAAAGCAGAGACTACAGGATAAATCCCCAGACAGAAGAGAAACCGCTGGGCATTGCACAGAAACAGAACACATCAGGACACCAAAGGCAAAAGGAAAAGAAGAGCCAGACTAAGGTAGAGAGGGTGGGGGTGGTCAGGGTGGAGACAACATATCTCAGAAAGAGCCGTACATGCCATAACAACAAGGGAAAATGGAGCCCTAGAGCATTCAATCTAGGAAAGATATTTCAGACATCCTCCCCTGGAAGAGCACAAAACACCATGACCTCAGCAGTGATTGTGGCTGAATCCATATAATATTATTTTAAGAAGAAAGTTAATAATGGACAGAGAACTATTCCTATACCAGCAGTCCCCAACCTTTTTGGCACCAGGGACCCATTTAATGGAAGACAGTTTTTCCACAGACAGTGGGGGCAATGGTTTGGGGGATGATTCAGGCACATTACATTTACTGTGGACTTTATTTCTGAGTTCCACCTCAGATCATCAGGCACTAGATCTTGGAGGTTGGGGATCCCTGCTATAGACAATGAAACCATAACATAAAGACATGACCATAAAATAATAAATATCTTAACCTAATACTTCCAAATGAGCTAAGAGAATTTGAGATAATTATAGAAGCTATGGAAGAATGCCATAAATCAGGATTAGAAAATGATGTGATTGGACAAAAAAAGGTTGAAAAGTGGTCTGAGAGAGGTTAAGAATTAGAACTAAAAGAAAAAAAAATTTTCAGAAATGAACAAAAGTAAGAAGAACACAAGGACAAATAATATCATAAGAAAGAACAGGAAGAAAATTTAAAAATAGAAATGAAATAAAGAAAAAGATAAAAGGACTAGAGAGAAAGCAATAGCTTATTCTGGAAAATGCTCCTGATATAAAGATCTGAACCTATATATTTAAAGGGCACATGAGGACCCTGGAAAATCAACCCACAGTGGCCAAAACAAGACATAACTTAGTAAACCTATCAAACTTAAAAGGAAAAAAAAGACCTTTGAACATCAAAGCAAAATGACCAAGCCCTCATTAGTGAAAGAAAATAAAGTGACATTAGATATCTCAATACAACATTTTATGCCACAGGACAATAGAGTAACATTTATATTACAAAAGCTATGAAAAGGTGACCAAGTATTTTATATGCAGTAAAACATTCAAGTTTAAAGTCATAGACAAACTATTATGAACATGCAAGCACTCAGGAGTGTGGTGCTCAAATGCCCTTCCTGAAGGATCCATTAGAAAATGATTCAGATGACCAAATATCTGAAGAACTGGCATAATTATTGACTGTGAGAATTGAATATATGATTATATGTAAAACTAACACCAAATGACAGTATAAGGAAGTGTAGATTATAACTGTTACATGATACAACACAACTTTACTTAATACTTATAATTCAAACTTTCTTTAAAAAGCAATCCCTGTAAACCAAAGCAAAATAAAATGAGACCTACTCATTCATCCAGTTGACAGTAAAGAAGTATTTCAAGTGACTTTAAACTATGGTAATCTGGTGATACATCTCTTGTGGTATATACCCTATAAACAAGCAAAATAAATTTTAAATTATTTTTAGTAATAATACTGGTACTGATATTCTGTAGCTATCATGTATTCTGTAGGAGAAATCTAATAAGTAATTCTATGAACATTGTTAAGATTTTCAGCCTGAAGAAAAAAGATAAAATCAAAGAATCAAGTTAAAACTCTATAATCTAAATTTTTTATTGAAAATGGACTAATGTATACTATCAATATAATTTTAACATATATACATATGCATATATATATTAGTTCTATCCATTAAAAGGGTTTAATAACAATACATTAGTAAAGAGCATTCCTAGAGTCCAGGTTATACCCTATAAACACTATTTTGTACTAAAAGAAATCAGGGTTTCTTGGGTAAATGGCTGGTTCCAGGTCTCCGGCAAGAAATGTACAAGATGAGCCTAAAATACCTTGTAATGCAAAAATGAGCCTAAAGCATCAAATCAAACGAGTTGAAGAGTCTTTAACTGGCCAACAATGGAACAAGTTG
>CAKXYN010000737.1:0-19987 GCA_935064755.1 Tragelaphus eurycerus | reverse complement strand
TATTTCCTTCTTCAATGCATGAAAGTAAAAAGTGCAAGTGAAATCTTTCAGTCGTGTCTGACCCTCAATGACCCCATGGACTGCAGCCTTCGAGGCTCCTCCGCCCATGGGATTCTCCAGGCAAGGGTACTGGAGTGGGATGCCATTGCCTTCTCCTATCTATAGCCTTAGGAGTGTGAAAAAAAACAGTCAGGAGATTGATAAATAGGAAGCTGCTTTCTCCCTCAATATAATTCAGAAGTTCAATGGGACTGAAAATCCACTTGAATTAAAGTCAACCTGTGTATAAGCCAAATAAATATGCTTGTGTTCATATTATGCTTAATAATTTTCACATATATTTGTGACACTAGTTTAACTTTAAGTAAATATGATTCTAGGAATCAGCAAACTAAAATGGACTGGAATGGGTGAATTTAAATCAGATGACCATTGTATCTACTACTGTGGAGGAATCCCTTAGAAGAAATGGAGTAGCCATCATGGTCAAAAAAAGAGTCCAGAATAAAGTACTTGGATGCAATCTCAACAATGACAGAATGATCTCTGCTCATTTCAAGGCAATCCATTCAACATCACACTAATCCAAGTCTATGTCCCAACCAGTAACTCTGAAAAAGTTGAATGGTTCTATGAAGACCTACAAGACCTTTTAGAACTAACATCCAAAAAAGATGTCCTTTTCATTATAGGGGACTGGAACACAAAAGTAGGAAGTCAAGAAACACCTGGCATAACAGGCAAATTTGGCCTTGGAATACAGAATGAAGCAGGGCAAAGGCTAATAGAGTTTTGCCATGAGAATGCACTGCTCATAGCAAATACCCACTTTCAACAACACAAGAGAAGACTCTACATATGGACATCACCAGATGGTAAACACTGAAATCAGATTGATTATATTCTTTGCAGTCAAAGGTGGAGAACCTCTATATAGCCAGCACAAACAAGACTGGGAGCTAACTCAAATCCTTATTGCCAAATTCAGACTTAAATTGAAGAAAGTAGGGGAAACCACTAGACCACTCAGATATGATGTACATCAAATTTCTAATGATTATACAGTGGAAGTGAGAAATAGATTTAAGTGACTAGATATGATAGATAGAGTGGCTGATGAACTATGGACGGAGGTTCGTGATACTGTACAGGAGACAGGAATCAAGAACATCCCCATGGAAAAGAAATACAAAAAAGCAAAACGGCTCTCTGGGGATGCCTTACAAATAGGTATGAAAAGAAGTGAAAAGTAAAGGAGAAAAGGAAAGATATAGGCCTCTGAATGCAGAGTTCCAAAGAATAGCAAGAAGAGATAAGAAAGCCTTCCTCAGTGATCAATGCAAAGAAATAGAGGAAAACAACAGAATGGGAAAGACTAGAGATCTCTTCAAGAAAATTAGAGATACCAAGAGAATATTTTATGCAACACCCATGGTGGATTCATGTTGATGTATGGCAAAACCAATAAAATATTTTAAAGTAATTAGCCTCCAATTAAAATATATGTTTAAAAAAAAAAAAGAAATTGTATGCACCTAACTGAGGCCTGGCGTGCTGCAGTTTATGGGGTCGAAAAGAGTCGGACACGACTGAGCGACTGATCTGATCTGATCTGAACTGAAGAAGGCTGAGAGCCGAAGAATTGATGCTTTTGAACTGTGGTGTTGGAGAAGACTCTTGAGAGTCCCTTGGCCTGCAAGAAGCTCCAACCAGTCCATTCTTAAGGAGATCAATCCTGGAATTTCTTTGGAAGGAATGATGCTAAAGCTGAAACTCCAGTATTTTGGCCACCTTATGCGAAGAGTTGACTCATTGGAGAAGACTCTGATGCTGGGAGGGATTGAGGGCAGGAGGAGAAGGGGACGACAGAGGATGAGGTGGCTGGATGGCATCACTGACTTGATGGATGTGAGTCTGAGTGACCTCCGGGAGCTGGTGATGGACAGGGAGGCCTGGCGTGCTGTGGTTCATGGGGTCTCAAAGTGTCGGACACGACTAAGCGACTGATCTGATCTGATCTGATCTGAACAGAAGCAGAAGATATTAACAACAGGTGACAAGAATACACAGAAGAATTGTACAAAAAAGAGCTTCACAACCCAGATAATCACGATTGTGTGATCACTCTCCTAGACCAGACATCCTGGAATGTGAAGTCAAGGTAGCCTTAGGAAGCATCACTACAAACAAACCTAGGAGGTGATAGAATTCAAGTTGAGCTATTTCAAATCTTGAAAGATGATCCTGTGAAAGTGCTGTACTCAATAGGCCAGCAAATTTGGAATACTCAGCAGTGGCCACAGGACTGAAAATGTCAGTTTTCATTCTAATCCCAAAGAAAGGCAATGTCAAAGAATGCTCAAACTACCACACTATTGTACTCATCTCACACACTAGTTAAGCTCAAAGTTCTCCAAGACAGGCTCCAGCAAAACGTGAACTGTGAACTTCCAGATGTTCAAGCTGGTTTTAGAAAAGGCAGAGGAACCAGAGATCAAACTGCCAACATCCACTGGATGATGGAAAAAGCAAGAGAGTTCCAGAAAAAAAAAAAATCTTTCTGCTTTACTCACTATGCCAAAGCCTTTGACTGTGTGGATCACAGTAAACTTGGAAAATCCTGAAAGATACAGGATTACCGAACCACCTGACCTGCCTCTTGAGAAATCTATATGCAGGTGAGGAAAAACAGTTAGAACGGGACATGGAACAACATACTGGTTCCAAATAGGAAAAGGATTATGTCAAGTCTGTGGATTGTCACTCTGCTTATTTAATTTATATGCAGAGTACATCATGAGAAATGCTGGGCTGGAAGAAGCGCAAGCTGGAATCAGATTGCCATGAGAAATATCAATAACCTCAGACATGCAGATGACACCACCCTTATGGCAGAAAGTGAAGAGGAACTAAAAAGCCTCTTGATTAAAATTAAAGAGGAAAGTGAAAAAGTTGGGTTAAAGCTCAACATTCAGAAAATGAAGATCATGGCATCTGGTCCCAGCAGATCAGATCAGTCACTCAGTCATATCAGACTATTTGTGACCCCATGATTCACAGCATGCCAAGGCTCCCTGTCCATCACCAACTCCCGGAGTTCACTGAGACTCACATCCATAGAGTCAGTGATGCCATCCAGCCATCTCATCCTCTGTCCTCCCCGTCTCCTCTTGCCCCCAATTCGTCCCAGCATCAGAGGTTTTCCAATGAGTCAACTCTTCGTATGAGGTGGCCAAAGTACTGGAGTTTCGGCTTTAGCATCATTCCTTCCAAAGGAATCCCAGGGCTGATCTCCTTCAAAATGGACTGGTTGCATCTCCTTACAGTCCAAGGGACACTCAAGAGTCTTCTCCAACACCACAGTTCAAACCATCAATTCTTTGGTGCTCAGTCTTCTTCACAGTCAAACTCTAACATCCATACATGACCACAGGAAAAACCATAGCCTTGAGTAGATGAACCTTTGTTGGCAAAATAATGTCTCTGCTTTTGAATATGCTATCTAGGTTGGTCATAACTTACCTTCCAAGGAGTAAAGGTCTTTTAATGTCACAGCTGCACTCATCATCTGTAGTGATTTTGCAGCCCAGAACAATAAAGTCTTACAGTGTTTCCACTGTTTCCCCATCTATTTCCCATGAAGTGATGGGACCAGATGCCACGATCTTCATTTTCTGAATGTTGAGTTTTAAGCCAACTTTTTCACCCTCCTTTTTCACTTTCATCAAGAGGCTTTTTAATTCCTCTTCACTTTCTTCCATAAGGGTGGTGTCATCTGCATATCTGAGGTTATTGATATTTCTCCTGGCAATCTTGAT
This sequence comes from Tragelaphus eurycerus, assembly GCA_935064755.1. Taxonomy (NCBI): domain Eukaryota; kingdom Metazoa; phylum Chordata; class Mammalia; order Artiodactyla; family Bovidae; genus Tragelaphus; species Tragelaphus eurycerus. The sequence goes on along the minus strand of CAKXYN010000737.1, from coordinate 16,169 downwards.
TCCACCTTGTGTTTCTTCCAGTCCAGCGTTTCTCATGATGTACTCTGCATATACATTAAATAAACAGGGTGACAGTATACAGCCTTGCCGTACTCCTTTTCCTATTTAGACCCAGTTTGTTGTTCCATGTCCAGTTCTAACTGTTGCTTCCTGACCTGCATATAAATTACTCTAGGCAGATTAGGTGGTCTGGTATTCCCATCTTTCAGAAATTTCCACAGTTTATTGTGATCCACACAGTCAAAGGCTTTGGCATAGTCAATAAACTAGAAATAGATGTTTTTTTCTGGAAGTCTTTGCCTTTTCCATGATTCAGTGGATGTTGGCAATTTGATCTCATCCCCATGGAAAAGAAATGCAGAAAAGCAAAATGGCTCTCTGTGGAGGCCTTACAAATAGCTGGGAAAAGAAGACGAGCGAAAAGGAAAGATATAAACATCTGAATGCAGAGTTCTAAAGAATAGCAAGGAGAGATAAGAAAGCCTTCTTCAGTGATCAATGCAAAGAAATAGAGGAAAACAACAGAATGGGATAGACTAGAGATCTCTTCAAGAAAATCAGAGATAACAAAGGAACATTTCATTCAAAGATGGGCTTGATAAAGGACAGAAATAGTATGGACCTAACAGAAGCAGAAGATATTAAGAAGAAATGGAAGAATACACAGAACTGTATAAAAAAGATCTTCACGACCCAGATAATCACGATGATGTGATCACTGACCTAAAGCCAGACATCCTAGAATGTGAAGTCAAGTGGGCCTTAGAAAGGATCACTAAAAACAAAGCTAGTGGAGGTGATATATTCCAGTGGAGCTATTCCAAATCCTGAAAGATGATGCTGTGAAAGTGCTGCACTCAATATGCCAGCAAATTTGGAAAACTTAGCAGTGGCCACAGGACTGGAAAAGGTCCGTTTTCATTCAAATCCCCCAAAGAGGGCAATGCCAAAGAAAGCTCAAACTACTGCACAATTGCACTCATCTCACACGCTAGTAAAATAATTCTCAAAATTCTCCAAGCCAGGCTTTAGCAATATGTGAACCATGAACTTCCTGATGTCCAAACTGGTTTTAGAAAAGGCAGAGGAACCAGAGAACAAATTGCAACATCTGCTGGATCATGGAAAAAGCAAAAGAGTTCCACAAAAACATCTATTTCTGCTTTATTGACTATGCCAAAGCCTTTGACTGACTTCATGGCAAATAGATGGGGAAACAGTGGAAACAGTGTCAGACTTTATTTTTGGGGGCTCCAAAATCATTGCAAATGGTGATTGCAGCCATGAAATTAAAAGACCCTTACTCCTTCGAAGGTAAGTTATGACCAACCTAGATAGCATATTCAAAAGCAGAGACATTACTTTGCCAACAAAGGTCCGTCTAGTCAAGGCTATGGTTTTTCCTGTGGTCATGTATGGATGTGAGAGCTGGACTGTGAAGATAGCTGAGCACTGAAGAATTGATGCTTTTGAACTGTGGTGTTGGAGAACACTCTTGAGAGTCCCTTGGACTGCAAAGAAATCCAACCAGTCCATTTTGAAGGAGATCAGTCCTGGGTGTTCTTTGGAAGGAATGATGCTAAAGCTGAAACTCCAGTACTTTGGCCCCCTCATGTGAAAAGACTCTGATGCTGGGAGGGATTGGGGACAGGAGGAAAAGGAAACGACAGAGGATGAGATGGCTGGTTGGCATCACTGTCTCAATGGACGTGGTTTTGAGTGAACTCCTGGAGTTGGTGATGGACAGGGTAGCTTGGCGTGCTGCAAATCATGGGGTGACAGAGAATCGGACAGGACTGAGAGACTGAACTGAACAGAACTGATGATTATGTTTCACATAAATTGTATGCTGTATTTTACATTTCTTTGATGGTCAGTATGAGCTAATTTTTTTTTTTTTTTCAGTTAATATAGAAATAATGCATTTTGGAAGTCAGAGTGATGAAAAGATATATATTGGATATATTGTTAGAGACTTATTCCTTATGCTGCAGTTTATGCTGTGATTTGTAACACTACTGCAAACAGAGATGATAACTCTGTTTAGTGTCAGGGTTAAGCTTAAGGTTAGGGTTATATTTGCACTCAGGTACTCATAACTAACTCTTTTGATTCAGTTCTATAAAATGTAACTTTTAGCTTTTCTCAAAACTTTATTTTACTCCAGGTAAAATGAGGACTTTTGAGTTTTCATTATAGAAATATTACCTTATTTTAACAAGAACATCCTGAAAATAATAGCTAGTCTCTAGGCATCACTCATTTTTTTAATACCAGTATAATATAGTTCAATAAAAGGTGTTTAAGATTATACTGAATACTGAGAAAAAGTTATATGTATTTCTAGGGAGATATAATGATTACACAGTGATAAAGCCCAAGTTAAGAACTTCTTTATTTTCTCTTCTTCTGACATGTACAAACTACCACACAATTGCACTCATCTCACACACTAGTAAAGTAATGCTCAAAATTCCCCAAGCCAGGCTTCAGCAATATGTAAACTGTGAACTTCCTGATGCTCAAGCTGGATTTAGAAAAGGCAGAGGAACCACAGATCAAATTGCCAACATCCGCTGGATCATGAAAAAAGCAAGAGAGTTCCAGAAAAACATCTATTTCTGCTTTATTGACTATGCCAAAGCCTTTGACTGTGTAGATCACAATACACTGTGGAAAATTCTGAAAGAGATGGGAATACCAGACCACCTGATCTGCCTCTTGAGAAATCTGTATGCAGGTCAGGAAGCAACAGTTAGAACTGGTCATGGAACAACAGACTGGTTCCAAATAGGAAAAGGAGTACGTCAAGGCTGTATATTGTCACCATGTTTACTTAACTTATATGCAGAGTACATCATGAGAAATGCTGGACTGGAAGAAACACAAGTTGGAATCAAGCTTGCTGGGAGAAATATCAATAACCTCAGATATGCAGATGACACTACCCTCATGGCAGAAAGTGAAGAGGGGCTAAAAAGCCTCTCGATGAAAGTGAAAGTGGAGAGTGAAAAGGTTGGCTTAAAGCTCAACATTCAGAAAACGAAGATCATGGCATCTGGTCCCATCACTACGTGGGAAATAGATGGAGAAACAGTAGAAACAGTGTCAGACTATTTTTCTGGGCTCCAAAATCACTGCAGATGGTGACTGCAGCCATGAAATTAAAAGACGCTTACTCCTTGGAAGGAAAGTTATGACCAACCTAGATAGCATATTCAAAGGCAGAGACATTACTTTGCCAACAAAGGTTCGCCTAGTCAAGTCTATGGTCTTTCCTGTGGTCATGTATGGATGTGAGAGCTGGACTGTGAAGAAGGCTGAGCACCGAAGAATTGATGCTTTTGAACTGTGGTGTTGGAGAAGACTCTTGAGAGTCCCTTGGACTGCAAGGAGATCCTACCAGTCCATTCTGAAGGAGATCAGCCCTGGGATTTCTTTGGAAGGAATGCTGCTAAAGCTGAAACTCCAGTATTTTGGCCACCTCATGCGAAGAGTTGACTCATTGGAGAAGACTCTGATGCTGGGATGGATTGGGGGCAGGAGGAGAAGGGGACAACAGAGGATGAGATGGCTGGATGGTATCACTGACTCAATGGATGTGAGTCTGAGTGACCTCCGGGAGTTGGTGATGGACAGGGAGGCCTGGCGTGCTGCGGTTCATGGGGTCAAAAAGAGTAGGACACGACTGAGCGACTGATCTGATCTAATCTGATCTGACATGCAATCATTCTTGTCTCAGGTTTGCATTCATAACCCAAAGGAAAAGATATGCTCTTCATCAATAATGAAGTATGAAAACATTATAATGAGATTAACAGAGATGCTTGTGAATAACTGGACCTAATCATGAATCTACCTCATTCAGTTTAATAAGTCTTTCTCATATTCCTTTAAAGTACCTTCCATTACCACATATCCTTTACGATAACTTTGAAGTAAATCTCAATATTCAAAAAATCAACTTTTGACATCTTTTCTTCCTCTAAGTGGATATTGTTTATCCTTTACCATTTCATTTTCATACAGACTTCCGTATTTATTCTGTTCATTCTTTTAAGCTCTGACTCTTAGGGGCTGTAAAATTTACATCAATTGTTCTTTAGCTCTGCACGTTAAAGCATTCTTGGCTGTAGCCATGCCTTCTTTGCTTCATTCATCTATACTCCTTCATAATGATAAGATCATATTAGCTGGTTTTATTTTACCATTGTTTTAATTTATTTATTTTTATTTTTGGCTGTGCTGCACAGCATGTGAGATCTTAGCTTCCCAACCAGGGATAAAGCCCGTGCTCCCTGCAGCAGAAGCAAAGAATCTTAACCACTGGACCACCAGGGAAATCCTACCATTGTTTTTATTGATGTGACTTTGCCATTTGATTTATTTCTCATTATCATTACTATGATTGATTCAGTTTCTGAGGGAAAAGAGAAACAACAAAGGCATGTTATATATTGAGTTTGACATTCTGAGTTAAAAATAATTGAAATTTTATCTCTTTCTTTACTAATTAGGGGAAAATGGGCATAGGTAAAATTCTACAGGCATGGCAGATAAGAATATATTGTGAAGAGTCGTTAAATTACAAATCTTATTGAAATAAACACTTTCTTTGAAAAAACATACATTCAACCTAATTCAATAAAAATAGAAAATCTAAGTAAAAATCTTATCTGTGTGTGCTTGGTCATGTCTGATTCTTTGTGACCCCATGGACTTTATCCTGCCAGGCTTCTCTGTCCATGGAATTTTCCTGGCCAGAATACTGGAGTGGATGGCCATGCTCTTCTCCAAGAGATATCCCTGACCCAGGATTGAACCCCCATTTCCTGTGTCTTCTTTATCGCAGTCGGATTCTTCACCACTGAGTCACTGGGGAAGCCCAAATTAATGGAATTTATTTTCAAAACTTCCTAATAAAGAAATCCTATGCCCTGTTTATAATGTTGGTGAATTTCTCCAAACATTTAAGAAATATTGTCAATCCTGCACAAATCTTTCTAGAGAATAGTTTGAGAGAATACTTAATAATGCATTATATTCAATGAGTTTTAAAAAATCAATTCAAACAAGCTATTATAAGAAATAAATTTATAGATAAATCTTTCTCATGAGGTTCGATAATGAATATTCAAGACAGAATATTAACACACTGGCTTTTATCCCAGAAATTGAAAAGTGGTTTAACAGTCATTAATTGATAACCAAAAATCAACATATTAAAGCAAAAGGGAAGATATATCATTCTTGCAATTCACAGTTCTAGAAAAATATTTTGGTTAAATATAAAACTCATTCCACTCTGAATGGATGATTTTTCTCAACTCACATTTAATAAAATTGTTGTTAGCTACAATAAACAAGTAATCTTCCTATTAAATACTGAAATGACTGTGATTAATTTTAAAATACTTTGGCTGTAATACTATATATATATATATATATATATATATATATATATATATATTATATATATATATATATATATATACCTACATCTCCCCAAGAATGTACAAATCCAAAGGCAGTCCCCTAGAGTTTTAATTGAAAAGTTCATACTTCCTAGTCAGTTGTGACAAATGTTTCTAGTATCCATGTGTTGAATAGAAATTAACCTTTACCTAAAAAGAGTGTGGGCTTCTCTGGTGGCTCAGATGGTGAAGAAAGCACCTGCAATGCAGAAGACCTGGGTTTGATCCCTGGATCTAGAAGATCCCCTGGAGAAGGAAATGGCAACCCACTCCAGTATTCTTGCCTGGAGAATTCCATGGACAGAGGAGCCTGGCAGGCTACAGCCCATGGGGTCGCAAGGAGACACGACTGAGAGACTAACACACACATATACATGCATGCATGAATAAGTCTTGCAAATTACACTTAGAATACAATGATGCAATTGATATTTTTATATATGCTCATTTATGCAACACTACTGCGTTCTGTCGGAGAAGGCAATGGCACCCCACTCCAGTACTCTTGCCTGGAAAATCCCATGGACAGAGGAGCCTGGTAGGCTGCAGTCGAAAGGGTGGACACGACTGAGAAACTTCACTTTCACTTTTCACTTTCATGCATTGGAGAAGGAAATGGCAACCCACTCCAAGATTCTTGCCTGGAGAATCCCAGGGATGGGGAAGCCTGGTGGGCTGCCATCTATGGGGTCTCACAGAGTCGGACATGATTGAAGTGACTTAGCAGTAGCAGCACTGCATTCTGTTATTATTTTCTCATATTTTGGTTGCAGATTCCTTAGAACTTTCTATGTACATAATTTAGCTTGCAAATAAACACAGTTTTACTTTCTACTTTTCAGTAATTATAATTTTATTTTCTTATTCAGCAAAAATCTAAAACAAGATGTTGAAAAAAAGTGGTTGAGGACATTATGTTTTGGTTATTTCTATACACAGGGTTAGGAGAAAATCAAGTTATTTTACTTTATGTAGGATTTTTTTTTCTTTTCTGTTTTTCCATTAAAAATAATGCGAGTTAAAGGTATTTTTGTAGATGATCTTTAACAGATTGAAGGAATTTTCTTATATATCTTGTTAGCTTTTATACAGGTAATTGTTTTGGTTCTTCCCTCCCCTCTCAAATCATTGTTTATTTTCCTATCAAATACTGTGATATTTTATTTTCTTATATTTTATTCAGTATTTCTGTAATGAAATACATTAGCTATCTTGATCTTTTTTTTTCCAACATCTTTGTCTGCTTTTGTTGTTGATGGTTGTTGGTTAGTCACTAAGTTATATCTCTTTTACAACCCCATGGTTGGTAGCCTGCCAAGCTCTTCTATCCACAAGATTCTTCAGGCAATAATACTGGAGTGGATTGCCATTTCCTTTTTCAGGGGATCTTCCTGATCCAGGGATAGAACATGTGTCCTCTGCCTGACAGATGGATGATTATTTACCTCTGAACCACCAGGGAAAACTATGAAACACCAGAGACGTCCAAAAACTCAGAAAATGATCAGAAATTTTGGTGCTGGATCCTCCTCACTTTTGGAGATACCCACGGCCTTTCTTTCCTGGTGTGCATCTTTGCCTTGCTTAAATAAACAGCTTTTCTGCCTGCTCTCCCATTTGTTGTGCTATGTCTCTAAAAATAAACTTTGTACCTTCATTTACAATTTTTGCCTCCTTGAGAAATGCATTTTTTTAAACTGGGGACCAATATATACATACATACATACATATATGTATGTATGTATATGTGTGTATATATATATGTATATATACTAATGTTTTCCATTAACCCACATCTCAGCTATCAGTTTTTCAACTATAGAGTTATGATTCACACATTCTAAGCTAACTAATCATTTTCAGGTTTTGTACATTGCTGATTGAGTTGTCTTTGCCTCTTCAACCAAATCCTGAGCTCCCGAAGGTCAGGAAGCAAGCCAAAGAATTCTATCATTGTATTTGCACTACACTGGGTTCTAGATATTTGTAGCTGAAAATCAAACCCAAAAATCTTTTGTTTCCATCATAGAGGTTTCTTAGACCTCTGTCAGAATCACCTGGGAAATCAGTTGAACTCACAGATATTTGGCAGAGAAACCCAAGGCTCTTGGAATATTTTTACGTACATGAATGTTTGGGAATTAGAGAGCTGTCACATACAAATAAACACAATCTTAAGTATATGTTTCACACAAGATATAATCAAGATAGTAACAGCATCAAATTTAAGTAACATTTCCAGTCTCATTTGCTTCACTAGTTCCTCCTCCCCCTCCTGTCTGAATCACCCTCCTGGAGCAAAATTCTAATCATGTCCTTCCTTTAATCAAAACCTCCCCAAATGTGAGACTATAAAACCCTTGATCATAAGCTTATCCTTTAAGAATCTTTGTGGCCCAGTTGCAATAAAATGACATAACTTTTTAACTAAGAACACAAACTTTGGGGCAAGAATGACTGAATTCAAATCCCAGTGCCTCCAGTTTGAGTATGAGCTATATTAATGGGATGAAGAAAAAGTGTTGTGTATATTTCTTATTGCTCTGTTCATTCAAATATTCATGCAGGGTTTTTTAAATATAAATTTATATATTTTAATTGGAGGCTAATTACTTTACAATATTTTATTGGTCTTGCCATACATCAATATGAATCCACCATGGGTGTACACATGTTGCCATCCGAAACCCTCATCCCACCTCCCTCCTCATACCGTCCCTCTGGGTCATCCCAGTGCACCAGCCCCGAGCACCCTGTCTCATGCATCAAACCTGGACTGGAGATTCATTTCACATATATTATACATGTTTCAATGTCATTCTCTCAGTATACTAATGCAGGATTTGTGTGTGTATGTGTGTGTGTGTGCTACTTGTTACTTAAATGATTGACAGAATTTAAAATTTAATAGTATGGGACTGGTATTCTCCTTTTGGGAAGATTTTTAAGTGAAAATTCAATTTCATAAGAAAGTAGATGCTATTCATATTTTGTATTTCATTTTTGATAAGTTTATTTGTATGGTTCAAATTATGTTTCTACATCAACTAAGTAGTTAAATGTTTGGAAGAAAATTATGCATCATATTCCCTAATTATTTTTTCTACATTGACAGCATCTGTAATGAAGTCCCATTTTTTTTCTTGAGTAGCAATTGTGTTATGATCTGTTATTTTTAATCAATTTATTTAACAGATGATTGTTTTTATGTATGATTTTAAGCATCAGAATGTTAGTTTTGCTCAATCCCTTATTTCTATTTCACTGTCCATTTTTTATTTTATAATCACCATTCTCATCTTTTCCTCCTTCTATTTATTGTGAGATTAAAAACTGTTTGCTTTTTTATCTTCTTAAGATGGAGTCACAGATCATCAAGTTTCTTTTCTTAAGTGAAACATTCAAGCAAGTAGGTGCTATTTTAAATAGAATGAGGTATTAATAGAGAGAGTCCAAAAATGTTGACCTCATGAGTGACAAATAGAAGTCTAAACTAGTCCTTAACATTCCTCACCATTTGGTACACACATATCTTCAACTAGCCATTTAATTACACATTAATCTGGGAGCTCCTGGCAAATAATTTTAAATTATAACTAGTTTTAAATCAGTTGATCATGAGAAAAGAAGGCTATCCTGATTGGTGAGTCTCATATAATGAGATGATTTCTTAAAAATGCTTGAATGGTGACTGCAGCCATGAAATTAAAAGATGCTTACTCCTTGGAAGGAAAGTTATGACCAACCTAGATAGCATATTCAAAAGCAGAGACATCACTTTGTCAACAAAGGTTCACCTAGTCAAGGCTATGGTCTTTCCTGTGGTCATGTATGGATGTGAGAGCTGGACTGTGAAGAAGGCTGAGCGCCGAAGAATTGATGCTTTTGAACTGTGGTGTTGGAGAAGACTCTTGAGAGTCCCTTGGACTGCAAGGAGATCCAACCAGTCCATTCTGAAGATCAGCCCTAGGATTTCACTGGAAGGAATGATGCTAAAGCTGAAACTCCAGTATTTTGGCCACCTTATGCGAAGAGTTGACTCATTGGAGAAGACTCTGATGCTAGGAGGGATTGGGGGCAGGAGGAAAAGGGGACGACAGAGGATGAGATGGCTGGAAGGCATCACTGACTCGATGGATGTGAGTCTGAGTGACCTCCGGGAGTTGGTGATGGACAGGGAGGCCTGGCGTGCTGCAGTTTATTGGGTCACAAAGAGTCGGACATGACTGAGCGACTGATCTGATCTGATTAATAATAAGATGGTGTTGAAACAGAGATTTGAAGTGTGGGAGTGACTTGAGTGGAGAAAACAAAGCTAATACCTAGGAGTGGATGCTAGGGACTCTTCAGTTCAGTTCAGTCACTCAGTCGTGTCCAACTCTTTGTGTTCCCATGAATTTCAGCATGCCAGGCCTCCCTGTCCATCACCAACTCCCAGAGTTCACTCAAACTCACGTGCATCGTGTCGGTGATGTCATCCAGCCATCTCATCCTCTTTTGTCCCCTTTTCCTGCTGTCCCCAATCCCACCCAGCATCAGAGTCTTTTCCAATGAGTCAACACATCACAGGAGGTGGCCAAAGTACTGGAGTTTCATCTTTAGCATCATTCCTTCCAAAGAACACCCAGGACTGATCCCCTTTAGAATGGACTGGTTGGATCTCCTTGCAGTCCAAGGGACTCTTAAGAATCTTCTCCAACACCACAGTTCAAAAGCAACAAGTCTTCTGTGCTCGGCTTTCTTCATAGTCCAACTCTCACATCCATACATGACTACTGGAAAAACCATAGCCTTGACTAGATGGACCTTTGTTGGCAAAGTAATGTCTCTATTTTTAAATATGCTATCTAGGTTGATCATAATTTTCCTTCCAAGGAGTAAGCGTCTTTTAATTTCATGGCTGCAATCTACATCTTCAGAGATTTTGGAGCCCAAAAAACAAAGTCTGACACTGTTTCCCCATCTATTTCCCATGTAGTGATGTGACCAGGTGCCATGATCTTCATTTTCTGAATGTTGAGCTTTAAGCCAACTTTTTCACTCTCCTCTTTCACTTTCATCAATAGGCTTTTTAGTTCCTCTTCACTTTCTTCCATAAGGGTGGTATCATCTGCATATCTGAGGTGATTGATATTTCTCACAGCAATCTCATTCCAGCTTGTGCTTCTTCCAGCCCAGAGTTTCTCATGATGTATTCTGAATATAAGTTAGATAAACAGGGTGACAATATACAGCCTTGAAGTACTCTTTTTCCTATTTGGAACCAGTCTGTTGTTCCATGTCCAGTTCTAACTGTTGTTTCCTGACCTGCATATAGGTTTCTCAAGAGGAAAGTCAGGTGGTCTTTTATTCCCATTTCTTTCAGAATTTTCCGCCGTTTATTGTGATCCACACAGTCAAAGGCTTTGGCATAGTCAATAAGTCAATAACCCCAAAAGAGATGTCAAGGAAACAACACCTTATTCCTACAACTTCAAGGAAGTGAATTATCCCAACAAAATTAATGAACTTGGAAGAGAACCAATTTCTAGATGAGAAACTTGATGACACTCTGATTTCAGCCTTGTGATAACTTGAATAGAAGGACTAGGTGTATTGTGCCTAATTCGGGGATACCAATGAGTGTTTTTCAAACCACCAAATCTGAAGCAGTTTATTATGATAAAATAGACCATTAATATACCACATAATTCAGCAACCTATCAATTGCATTATCAAAAAATGTATATTCAATAAGTTTTAATAAAACAGGGAAACACTGGAATACAATGATAACTGAAAATTCCATAATTTCATATATCTATTCAGTGTGATATTGAATGTGTTTTTTACAAAAATGTAGATGTCCAAATAAGAAAACTTAGAGGAAAGACTGAAATAAACATAACACATGAACTACACTATGCTTGGTCTATTGGACAGTAATTGTGATTTTCTATCTCTAAATTTTGGAATTCACATTTTCCATGACAAATATAAGTATAAACAGGTTGATTGCTAGTGTTATTTTGCTAAGATGAGAAGATAATCATGCTCAAGCTTCCCATATGATTTAATGATTTAAAATAAATTATATACTAAATGATGAATATGGGATTTTCTTTAAATTGTCTTTTTTGTAGCTCATGGAAAACACCCCAATCAAAATTCTCTGTGGCGTGAATCCACAAAGTCACTGAGGTAGACGTAAATATACAGCATGATCCCTAAGTTTAGTTTAGGTAAGTATGGCTTACCCTTGAGAGTGTTTCTATGTTTTAATGAGAAAAAAATGTAATGTTTTTGATGACTTTACTGAAATATACTTCCGAAGATGTTCAGTTCAGTTCAGTTGCTCAGTCACGTCCGACTCTTTGTGACCCCATGAATCACAGCACGCCATGCCTCTCTGTACATCACCAACTCCTGGAGTTCACTCAAACTCACAACCATCAAGTCAGTGATGCGATCCAACAATCTCATCCTCTGTCGTCCCCTTCTCCTCCTGCCCCCAATCCCTCCCAGCATTAGAGTCTTTTCCAATGAGTCAACACTTCGCATGAGGTGGCCAAAGTACTGGCATTTCAGCTTTAGCAGCATTCCTTCCAAAGAAATTTCAGGGCTGATCTCCTTCAGAATGGACTGGTTGCATTTCCTTACAGTCTAAGGGACTCTCAAGAGTCTTACCTTTTCCTTAAAAAATCCCACCTTCCTTCTCCAATGAAACCCATAACAAGATTCTCCATTGCTTTTTCTTTGCAAAAAATTGTTATAAAATAGTTATGTTTCATTGATGTAATGATTGAATATTTGATGAAATTTATATTCATATATAATATTTTATCTGTGCAATCTGGCTTAGACTTGCCACTTTTCATGGTCATTAATAAAGTCCTTAACAATTCTTCAAAAAACTGCATTATATATATATATATATATATATGAAAAACTGTGGATACACAGAATAAATATGAAACTCTAGTATATTTATATGTGTATATATATGTGTATGTGTGTGTATATATATATATATATATATATATATATATATATATCACTCAATTGTGTACAACTCTTAGCAACTCCATGGACTGTAAACCCACAGGCTCCTCTACTCACGGAATTTTCTAGGCAAGCATACTGGAATGGGTAGCCATTCTCTTCTCCAGGGGATCTTCACAACTCAGGGATCAAACCTGGACCTCCCACATTGCAGGCTGATTCTCTACCATCTGAGCCACCAGGGAAGTCCTGTAAATTAACATACATAAACATATACCATGACTTTGATTATTTCTTTGAGATTTACACTATATTTCTAAGTTTTTCTTTCATAAGTAATGGTGCAATGTGGCAGCAAACATTCTGTTAATTTCATATTTACATCTTTGTTGTCCCTGGTGGCTCAGATGGTAAACGGTCTGCCTGGAATGGGGGAGACCCAGGTTAGATCTCTGAGTGGGGAAGATCCCCTGGAGAAAGGAATGGCAAAGCATTCCGGTATTCTTGCCTGGAGAATCCCATAGAGAGAAAAGTCTCGTCCATGGGGTGGCAAAGATTCAGACACGACTGAGAGACTAACACTCACTCTTTTTTTGTTTAGAACTTCAAATAAATCTAAAGCAGTGAATTTGCATAGTGAATTATATAGTATAATTAACAAAATCACTACACTAACTTTATAGGACAGTATGCAGAATCAAGATTGCTGGGAGAAATATCAATAACCTCAGATATGCAGATGACACGACTCTTATGGCAGAAAGTGAAGAGGGGCTAAAAAGCCTCTTGATGAAAGTGAAAGTGGAGAGTGAAAAGGTTGGCTTAAAGCTCAACATTCAGAAAACGAAGATCATGGCATCTGGTCCCATCACTACATGGGAAATAGACGGGGAAACAGTGGAAACAGTGTCAGACTTTGTTTTTCTGGGCTCCAAAATCACTGCAGATGGTGACTGCAGCCATGAAATTAAAAGATGCTTACTCCTTGGAAGGAAAGTTATGACCAACCTAGATAGCATATTCAAAAGCAGGGACATTACTTTACCAACAAAGGTTCGCCTAGTCAAGGCTATGGTCTTTCCTGTGGTCATGTATGGATGTGAGAGCTGGACTGTGAAGAAGGCTGAGCGCCGAAGAATTGATGCTTTTGAACTGTGGTGTTTGAGAAGACTCTTGAGAGTCCCTTGGACTGCAAGAAGATCCAACCAGTCCATTCTGAAGGAGATCAATCCTGGAATTTCTTTGGAAGGAATGCTGCTAAAGCTGAAGCTCCAGTATTTTGGCCACCTCATGCGAAGAGTTGACTCATTGGAGAAGACTCTGATGCTGGGAGGGATTGAAGGCAGGAGGAGAAGGGGACGACAGAGGATGGGATGGCTGGATGGCGTCACTGACTTGATGGGTGTGAGTCTGGGTGACCTCCGGGAGCTGGTGATGGACAGGGAGGCCTGGCATGCTGTGGTTCATGGGGTCGCAAAGAGTCGGACACGACTGAGCGACTGATCTGATCTGATCTGATCTGATGCATTATCATGTCTTTTTTTAAGAGAGGCAAAACTGAATCAAGGATGATATAATACAGTATAACTATTAATATTTTACTCCATACCCAGTAAATAGGAAAACTGCACTGCTGTGACAGACTTTATCCTCCTTGGATTCTCAGATGCCCTTGAGCTCAGAGTCTTCCTCTTCCTGCTGTTTCATTCCATCTTGGAGTCACAGTTTTAGGAAACTTGGACATGATTGCTCTCATTCAGGTCAGCTCTGGACTCCACACCCTCATATACTTTTTCCTCAGCCACTTGTATTTTGTGGATTTCTGTTACTCCACAACCATAATGCCAAAGATGATAGCTAACATTTTAAATGAAGACAAAGGCATTTCCTTTCTGGAATGTGCTGTGCAATTCTACCTGTTTTGCACATTTGTGGTAACTGGGGTCATTCAGCTGGCAGTGATGGCCTATGACTGCTTTGTGGCCACCTGTGACCCAGTGCTCTACAGGTCACCATGTCCTGAAATCTCTATGTGAAGTGGGTGTCTTGTTGCTACCTCAATGGTGCTATGTGTTCTCAGATTCACTTGTGTTTAGCTCTTCAGATCCCATCCTACAGATCAAATGTTATCAACCATTTCTTTTGTGATCCCTCTCTCCCCCCGACTCTGCCGCTTCTGTCTCTTGCTTGCTCTGATGTCACTGTGAATCAATTGGTGCTATACTCTGTGCCCATTTTTGTGAGATCATCACCGTCATGGTCATCCTCACCTCCTACTTGTTTATTCTCATCACCATCCTGAGGATGCACTCTGCAGAGGGAAGGTGCAAAGCCTTTTCCACCTGTGCTTCCCACCTTGCTGCCATTGTCTTTCAAAGAACAATCCTTTTCATTTATTGAAGGCCCCAGTCTGGCAAGAGCATGGGTTGCCAGAAAGTGGACACGGTGTTCTACACTGTAATGATCCCATGCTGAACCCCCTGATCTATAGTCTGAGGAACAAGGATGTGAAATAAGCTCTAAGAAAAGTGGTGAGCTCCAAAATATTTTCCCAGAGAATATTTTCCTAGCAGGACTCAGGGTTCCAAATCAGAGGCAGGTGAAAGAGTGATGATGTGCTGTAATGTTGTAAAGGGTAAACAGAAGTGGGTAGCTATGAATGAGTCTTTTGACTCACTTTTCTTTGTACGTTGTATCCTCTCAGTTTGAGTTGAGCATATATCAAAATTAGCAGTCTGCGTCCTTGCTCTTATTCAATCTAAAATTCTTTAAATGGTTCTGGGCAATCGACAGTTAAAACACACATTTGCTGCTGCTGCGGCTGCTAAGTCGCTTCAGTCGTGTCTGACTCTGTGCGACCCCATAGACGGCAGCCCACAAGGCTTCCCCATCCTTGGGATTCTCCAGGCAAGAACACTGGAGTGGGTTGCCTTTTCCTTAAGCATGAAAGTGAAAAGTGAAAATGAAGTCGCTCAGTCATGTCCAACTCTTCGCGACCCCATGGACTACAGCCCACGAGGCTCCTCCTTCCATGGGATTTTCTAGGCAAGAGTACTGGAGTAGGGTGCCATCACCTGCTGTAAAACTTTCATAAGTTTATTAAAGAACTCACATTTCATTTCTCTATCCATTATGGAAACTATATTTATTTCAAAATTGAAAGGCTGTTATTTTGCAGTGAAAAGCACATGTTTGATTTTATGTACAAATGAGCACATTCTGAAATTCTGTTTCACTCCAGTAGCTTGTTTAATCCCTTTGGAGGTTTTTAATGGAATACACATTCTAAGCAGAACTATCTTTCAAATTACAGTATTTAGACCTTGTTCAGGAAATTTTTGTCATACAGAAAATTATAATTTATAATTCTAACATCAAGAGCTTCTAATTTAGTGTTTCTTTGTTAGTTTCTTTTGATTTTTTGGGGTCATTAGGTAATATTTAGCTGATAAATATATGAATTGAGAAGCAAACAGGCAAGCAATAATAAAAACACTAGTTTTATTGCATATTTTTTCCATGTCATTGTATGTGATTTTACACAAATCTACCTAATGTATATACATATATATATATAAACACATCAAATTTACACCTTACATATATATAAATTCTCTTTGTCTATTATACCTTAGTAAATCTAAAAGAAATTAAAAGCATAAAACAATGTACTTAAAAAGGAGAAATGTTTGTTGTGCGATCTAGATAACTTGT